>LOJH01010936.1:0-26957 GCA_001685095.1 Ellobius talpinus
GAGAGGGAGAGGGAGAGGGAATGAGAATCTTTTTTAAAGATCCCTCTCCGTAGTCTCAGGGAAAATTGAGAGCACCTGTGGTTGCTGACAGGCTTTCCCCCATTCTCGTCCTCTGGCAGCTCCTTACACCTGGTCAGTACATCCACAGGAGATGAATGTAGTTCTGTTCACAGGTAAGAAACAGAATCCAGCTGAGGAACCATCTTGTAGCAACTTGGCACTCTGGTGCAGTGCTCAGCCTGTCCACTGGGCGGTGGGTATGGTCGTGGAATGTGCAAGGCGGGCTAACTGTGGCCTGTGCGTAGTGGAAACAGATTGATGGGAAATGCAATGTTTTTGCTTTGCACAGTGCGCCGTCAATCTGATGTTCAAAATATGTGCACGTTCCTAGATGCTTGAACAAGCCTATTTTTGCTTTTAACATTTTTAACATGAAAGAGACAAGCTATAAAGCCATGTTAAGAGATGAAAGAGAGCTCCAGCAAGGCAGATGGCCGCTGGCAGCTGCACTGAGACAAAAGACGGGGAAGAGCCTGGGACGCACTTGTCCTGGCAGCCTCATGCTCATTGAGGAACTCTGGCTGAGGGAGGAGACCCCAGTGCTAGTGACCTGCCAGCAACTAAATTCCACCACAACTGACTAACCAGGGAGTTCCTTGCGCATCTGGTCTGACACCATGGTGTGAGGCGGGGGAAAAGAAAAGTAGGTATTGAGAACTTCTTGAGAATAAAGAAATGTTAATTTTTAAAATTAATTTTTTTCTAAAATTAAATTAAAGTAGGCTTTTAGGAAGCTGGGCCCTCAGGGAGGAGCTAGCCTGCTGGAGGATGCTCTTCCATGAGGGCGGGTTTAATTCAATTCTTCATTGAGGTATCTGTCGGAGTTCAAGTCCTTGAATGGCCCTGGAGTGGGAAACTACAATAGTAGAAAGCATCAGGATGCTCGGCGAGTGCTGTCAATGGGCAGTTGTCAAGAGGGAGGTGTGTGCCTTCATTCATTTAATCCTCCTCCATTCACTCACTTACTCTTCTGACTGATGACAACCTGCCGGCATCCAGAGCTGTCTTCATAGCAAAGCTCCTCACTGACTGCCGGCTTCCAGAGCTGCCTCGACGACAGAGCTCCTCACTGACTTTGTGTTTAAGGGGGAGATGCAGACAGATGAATACAGCATCATACAGTGAGCATTAAGTGTTCCAGAGGCAGCTGTGAAGGTGGGAAGAGGTGCCTGGGTGAGGAAATCCATGGATAGAACTTTTAACATGAGATATTTTAGAGATCTTTGCTGCTCCTGGTGGCATTGTGTTGTTATTCACCTGTCAAACCCATACTCAACAGATACAGCTTAGATATCTTGCATGTCCTAGGCAGGCTGCTAGGTCCTGGCTCCACAGACATTTAAGTCGGTGCTCTACCTACGACGAGTATCCCTGTCTAGAAAGGTTAGGAATCCATTCTGGATATGTGTTTCTAGTAATGAGGCCTTTTGCAGTTTGGATTATTTACAAGAGTGTGATGAGATATCTCAGGCTGGAACCCCAGTGAAGCATGACATTTGCCTATAATTCACAGATGTAAATGCAGCCTGAAGGTGACTTTGTGTAATATGGCCACTGTGCCTGCATTTTGACTGCAACCTATGCCTTGAGGTCAGGTGTGAAGAAGTTTCACGTGATGCCTCCAAAGCTTTGGATTTTGGAACATTCTAGATTTTGAAAGATGCCACTGAGTCAGTCAGGGCTTAGTGGCCACCAGCTAGTGACCCTGGCTGTGTTAATAAAGTTATTTAAACCTCAGTGTACACATCCGTGTCAGGGGAATTAGGACCCAAACTACCTCTGGGTCATCATAAGAAGTCACACAGACATTTTTAAATCTAAAGCCCCAAGAAATATATTAACTAGGATGAATGAGGATTAACCAAAGGATGCCAAGTGTGAGAAAGCATGTGATAGTGTGGTAAGTGTAATAGACTCAAGCACTTGGCACAGTAGAACACACCAACTGCCATCTGTCAGTGTGATTCCTAATCTTTCACGAACTCCTGTTTAGGCTGCAGGTGGCACTCCAGTTACCACACAGCTCGCTGCCCTCCTGTCACGTGTCCAACAAACAATTCTTTCAGAATATTAGGAGAGACCTTCTGTTCTATTCTGGGAGGTCAGCTGATAAGCAACTGCTAGACCGAGGGTCAGGTCTGGAGGAAAGAGCGCTGAGATGCCGCCAAGGGCAGCCTTGTGCCAGGCATGGTATATGGTGGTGCACACCTGTGGTATCACTGCCCTTGAGGTGGCAGGAGGACCATGGGTTCAAGGCTAACCTGGCTAACTCAGTGTGTTCTGTCTCCAAAAGACAAGGCTGGCATGTAGCTCTGTGGTAGGGACCACTTTGGGTTGCTCTGGCTGTATCAGCAATACTGAAAAAGACAAGCAGCTTTGGAAGGGAAAGGACCCTTGACTTTAGGACTTTGCTAGTCTCTAATTTAGAAAGTAAACAACGGAAGTTTAAGTGGGGGAAAGGAGTCTGCATCCTTTGCAGCCTGTAGTGCTGGGGAAAGTGGGCAGCAGGTTGTCTGTGTTTTCGTGCAGGGAGATAAACTAGGCACCAAAGTGCACAAACGATTTACACTTACATGAAAACCCGGAGGTGAGCAGTCTGTGGGTGGAAAGGGCCTCTGGGGTGCAGGAAAATGAATTGATTTCCCCGTTGAAGTTGATGAAAATGAATTGACTTCCCCGTTGAAGGTGATGAGAAGCCACACTCCTAGCATGGCTGTCGTCTTCTCTTGGAAAATGATGTTTTAGTATCAAAGGGAACCTGACAAGAGTGACAGCAATTCCTCTCCTGAGTTGCATCAATTCTGGGTGGAAACCTGGAGCCTGCAGTGTGAGCAGGGAAGGTAGAGGGCTCCCCTGCTCCACTGTGAATGGATCCAGTGTGCTGAGGCATCCCTGCTGGCTGAGGTCACAGGGTGAAGAACTCCCGCTGTCAAAGCCTCCTCCAAAGCTTGTGATTTCAGTTCTTTATGAGTGGCCCATGCTGTTTGATCAGCGCAGAGGTCTCACCGCAGTGCAGCATGAAGCATCTTTATTAATTGTGGACTCTCAGAAATTTCTACTCAGGGAGGTAATGAAAGCCCTGGAAGCTCTCGCACTGTAGACAGCCTTCTTAGAACTGCTCAATATCAGCCATTAGATCAGTGGTTCTCAACCCATGGGTCGTGACCCCTTTGAGGGTCCAGCGACCTTTATACAAGGGTGGCCCAAGACCACCAGAAAATACAGATGTTTTCATTACAATTCATAACAGTAGCAAAATTACAGTTATAAAGTAGCGACAAAATAACTTTATGGTTGGGGGTGCAGTATTAGGAAGGCTGAGAACCACTGAGTTATTGTCAATATCCACACAATTGTTCAATAACACAGAGTCCCAAGGCTGTCGGGAGGAGGTCTCAGCCTGCTGGAACAATTAAAAGCATAGAAAATCCTGGACAGTTTTTCAGTGTGTCCTATGGCTTTAGGAAAGTCTGAGACAGGTAGCCCAACCAATCAATAATCATTAAAGAAAAAATATTGCAATCAAATCAGCATGATCAAAGTACACTCTGCCTTGGCCAGCCAAAGCTTCATTTCTTTTTCAGACACCATGGCTTGATGTAGGAAATTCTTCATATATATTACAGTGTTTCTTAAAAAAAATCCTTCAAAATTTATTAATCAGAAACAGGATTTTCTCTGCACAAGACAGAAGACAACTTTCAGAGAAAAGTTGTAAAAAACTTGTTATGGACAGGACTGGAGGTAGCTTACCAGGGTTCCCTCTAGACAGACAGTCCCACAGAATTCTCTTACAGAATCAGGGTCTTTCTGTGTACCCCATTAGTCAGTTGAAAGTTAAATAAAAGAAAATCTAATGAAATCAATAAAGCATAAGGTAAATATAAAGCAAATAAAAGGATGAGAAGAAAGCCTTTAGAGTTCAACTGAGAGGCCCTAAGCAAGATTTCATATTGGTGGCGTGATGTCAGAAAAGGGGAAATGGTATGGGATGTCCTTTTGTATATGTGTTGTTTTTATTGGTTAATGAATAAAGCTACTTTGGCCCATGACAGGACAGAATAGAGCTAGGTGGGAAAACTAAACTGTATGCTGGGAGAAAGTAGGTGGAGTCAGAGAGATGCCATGTAGCTGCTGAAGGAGAAAGACACCCATTGGAGCCTGCTCTACAGAGTAAGTTCCAGGATAGCCAGGCTTTCATAGAGATACCCTGTTTAAAACTAGCTGACCAACCAACCAACCAACCAACCAATGACGAACCTTGTTGGGGAACTTGGTGAAGAAATCTTTTGCTCTCAGCTCTGGGAATGCAGCACATGGTGCTGGTCTCAACTTGGCTCTGGTCAAGGCCTCATGGAACAAGTGAGAGGGACCTGGGTTAACAGGAAGCCAGACAGTGACCCTCAGGGTCAGGCACAGGCTCTTGTCACAATTTTCTTTTTGGGGGGCTCTCTCAGGGACCCCGTGAGAAATACCCCAAACCTCTTCTGAGAACAACACCCTGGTGATGTAAGGATATCCCTGTAGGCACATCTCTTAAAGTTTCCATCACCTTTTAACACTGCCACAGTGGAGCTGAGCTTCTATCACATGAACCCTCGAGGATGCACATACCCAAACACAGCAATGCTTACTTCAGTCGGGAGAAAAAGGATTGCCGCACCTGTCTGCACTGGCAGTAGGTCATTGTTTGGGGTGTTTCTGTACTCCGTATGTTTCAAGGAACCAGTGTCATTCCTTACTGTTCCTATTAGCAGTCCTTAGCTAGAGCCAAGTTTTTGGGAAGTTAGTGTGTGCCGGGTTGTTGTTGGCTGCCCTTGAGTTGAGTCCCATGACCTTCCCCTATTCAGATAGCGAATTTTAAAATGCATGCAACGCTTCTGAGACTGAGGGACATCCAGAGGCCGGAGTCCCTGAGGACAGGACCTGCTGCCCTTTATGATGAGAACTCTGAAGGCCATTACGCTTTAGCGTCACCTGTGGTGGTGTGGGTATGTAATTATCAGCTGTTGGTTACCATGCTGGAGCCTGTTCTCTGCACAAAGCGAGAGTCAAATAATGACACGGAGATTCAGCATGCCTCGGGAGCGGCTACATCCCCGAGTTACTGTGACCGGATCAGCTCTTTTTTTTCCCCTTCATTTTTAGCTCTCTTGGTTTCTCCAAATCATCTGGATAGCTCCTCAGTGGTCTGCATGCTTATAGGAAGGTAAGGCATTGAGTCTTCATGCCACCTCATTGTCTATTACTCTTGGGTTCCCTGAACAAGTGACACAAGGCTTCTGTCTCAGTTTTTCATTCCCAAATTGGAGATTATGGAAACCGTAATGCAGATATAACCAGCATTAAAAAAAAATCAGAGCTTCATAGTAAAGACATTGTTTCTCTTCCAGTACTTCTTATTCTTCAAATTACCATCTCCTCGGGCATTGAATTCATCTGGAACTCAAATGCACCGTCTTACCACAAGAGGGTGTATTTGACCTTTGTCAACAATGGAGTCTAAGATTTGAAGCCTCTCTTCATAGGCGTGGACTTTTCAGAGGGCTTAAGATGTAAGAGATGAATTCCAAATGTCATCGTCAAATTATTCAGGAAAGTTCTGCATGTGTGCGTGTGTGTCTCTGTGTGCACGTGTGTGTCCAGAAAGTCTGCAGCCCCTTCCCATGTGTTTGCTGATGACTATAGAATGGGAACCACGTTCTGACTGTGTTTCTTCCACCAACCAGGAGAGACTGTCCCATAAGGAAGACAAGGGTTTTTATTGAGAATCCATAAAAAAAAACTCCAGCTCAAGAACATTGCTGCTAATGTGTCACCTTTAGTGTCAGTTTTCTCTTCAGTTGGGACATTTTTGGTATCGCCTCATACTGGGCTTGCTGGTTTGTGTCACCAAGTCATGATATATGCCGTACCTTATCCCATTGCTATTTCTGTTGATTTCCCCAAATCTAGAACCCTAGGACAAGAAGAGCCTTGAGGAAAGTCAGATTTTTGAACTTGAGTTTTTCACGGTCACTTAGTGGGCAGGTTATCATACATCCGTTGTATAAAGCTCATACACTGCCGTTTAGCTCACATTTATCTTACACACATTCCATAAAGCTTGTAGGCGGCTACCCTGCAGCTTTAGTCAGATTTTTGAGTTGCTGTGACTGGATACCTGCTGGAAATCAGTTAAGGCAGGAAGGATTCGTTTTGGTGTGTGGTACCGAGGTTTCAGATCATGGTGGGAAGGTCTCTGGGGACAGAGCAGTTCACATCATGGTGGCCAGGAGGCAGAGCAAGTGGAACAGATTGCTGACCTGATATAACCGTCAGGGGCCCACCTCTGGAGTGCTACTCCTTCAGCTGGATTGGTCTCCTGAAATTTCCGTGGCCTCGCTGAACAGCACCGCCATTTGGTGAGCAACGGTTGAATGTGATCCTGTGGGGGACATTTCACATTCATGTCTTACTATCATTGTTACAGCTTATTGTGAGGTTTAGGGAAATAATGTTAATGTAGCAGATACCATTCAAGAAACTATTTGAGAAAAAAAGATAGGTTTTTTTGGGGGGAGGGCTCATCTACTTTCCTTCCTCCTGTTTGTACTCCCAAGAAAAGAACGTTTTTATGCCTCTTGCTTTGCAGGAGGATTGTAGTAGAAATTGCCTCTAAGTTGCTGCTCAACCCTGAACTTCTGGACGGCCTCTGCTGAGGAATTCCCTTTGAGGGACACAGGACAAAGGGTGTGGGAGGAAGGGCAGGGTAGTCAGTTTCAAGCTCGTCTTACTGTGTTCACAGTATAGGGCAATGGTGGCTCTTCAGGAGGTCTAGAGAGACTGAGCGCCAGCTTCTGAAGCCTTCTGCAATCCTCATGTCCCTGTCCTTAAGTCACAGCAGTGTGGAAGCCGACACATCCAAATTTAATTGTACCCTGGGCCCGGTCAGTCAGGATCTCAGCAGGGCTATGATGACCTAGAGACTGGAAGCCCTTCCTATTGCAGTATGGGGGCTCTCAGAAACCTTCCTGATTCTGTGAAACTTTCAGTTAGGTGCAGGATCCTGATGATGGATAAGCTGCCTACTAGTTTACTTAGCAGTATTCAAAGTCAGATTTTATTGGACTTGAAAGAAAATAGAGGAATAGCTATGGCAGTCTGCGCAATGCCTTGTACCTTTGTGAGATCTGTAGATAGGCCGTAGCACTTAGTAAATCTATGGCAAAGCCCTTTAGCTCTCCTGCCCAATGACAGATTGTGCCTGTGTGACCTGCATATCCCTGGTATTTCTGCATGCTCCAAGGTACTCCCGTGTGATAGATACAGTAAGTATCTATGGCATGCTGAAACCGTGACAACAGCTTATGAAGTGATGGTGAAGAAAAATAATCAAAATCTCTGGCAGGGTTTGCTTTGTAGGTTAGAGGGAGACCAGAAGATGCTCCTGAAATAGGAAGCTTTGGAATATGGTTGATTTTAAAGTTTATTTTATTTATTTATTTTTTTGTGTGTGCGTGTTCGTGTGCACGCATGTGTGTAAGTGAGTGGGTATGTATGATGTGTGCATGCGAGTGTAGATGCCATGGAGGTTAGAGGCTTCAGATGTCCCTGGAGCTGGAGTTACAAGAGATTGGGGGCCACTTGGTATAAGTCCTGGGAACTGAAATTTGGTCCCCCAGAAGAACAGTAAGTGCTCTTAACAGCTGAGCCATCTCCCCAGCCCCATAGTGCTGCCGACTTTAAATAGAAGGAACTTAGAGATTAGGCTGTTTTTTTTGTTTCTAGAGAGAACAGTGTAGCCTGGATCACCTTTTGCAGGGAGACAGAAGGTCAAGACCACAGCAGATTCTCTGCCCATTTATTATCTCTCCCAAGCTATTTTCCTTCCCTAATCTGTCCATATCCTCTCTTCTCTTTTCTCAGTGATTTAGACTTCTTCTAAATCCCCCAGCCATCTAGACACTACCAGGATGCCCTACAGTGCAGCTTAACCCTGACACAGACCGTTAGCGTCACACCCCTCAGCATTAGGGAACTAGTGTCAGAAGACGATTTTTACTTTAAACAGTCTTCAAAAGTCTCAAGGTATGGTATCGATACCAAACAGGCTAAGTAAGGGCTCTGGGTCAGTAATTGGCTAGAATTACTCCTAGAAAGCAGGATGTAGAAGCTCGGTAACCTCTACTCCCTAACCTCTCCTGGAATTCACCATTCTACTCTCTGAATAGTGCACTTACTTGATAGAGTCACTATCCTTCCAGGCACAATGTCAGGCAGTCAGGGATTTATCAACATGACTGTTTGGTGTTTTCTTTGAGAGCTGTTATTTTCACACGGTTCTGTTTTTACCATTCTAACAAGTTTTTTTTTAAGTAAAGTTTTTAGACTTCTTCCCTTGACCGCAACTATGAGGGCTAAGAGAAAATTGTTATACTAACTAGTTTAAAGAAATGTTTAAGCATGCTAAGCTCTTGGGGGATTTCTAATAGATTGCTCAACACCACACCAAGTGATTTTACTAGGTCTTTACTCGCCCAAGTTAACCACAACTGGAGCAGGCCAACTTCTTCACCTTCTGTGGGAAACCCTCTCTTCCCTGGCACTGGGACCACCCAAAAACTTGACTGCAGAGGGTTTAGGTCTCCCCTAGTCTACAGATCTCTTCTCCATTCCCACTTCTGGATGGTTGTCTTTGGCCCCAGCATTGATCTCTTAGAGGGTTCTCTTTATGTCCTAGCCTGTGTGCGGTACTCACAGAGGATAGACCCTGCGGGATCTTAGAAGCAGATCTTGTTGACACTTGGAGCTCTGAAGGCCTCAGATGTCTTTACCTCTGAACTGGTTCTTTGTTTTAACCTCTGCATCTTCCTTGGCTTTGTCCCTGTCCTCTGACATCATCTTTCTCCCTTTCTGGACTGAGCAGGTTCAGGAAGGCCCACAGAACACCCCAGGGCTGGAGGAGCCTCCCATCTCTATATCACCAAGTCATGTCCAAATCTGCTCTTCTTCCTGTGTTCAAGCACCACAAAAAACTACCCACATGTATGCGCCTACATGTGTGTTCATCTGAAATACTGCAACTCTGTTTCCTCAAGTCAGCAAGCATTTACGGAGCATTTCTGTGCAAGTCGTAGTAACAGGGTGACCTTGAAGTTCCCAAAGAGGCAAAACATTGCAATACAAGTAAGGGGAAGAAGGAAAAACTCTGGCTACTCAAAGGAAGGAGAAATTGCCCCTGAGTTTCTGTGCTGACACCATGTTGGCTTTTTTCCCCCCTAACTCCCTCCAGTATAATCCCCTAATAACAGGGACTCCTGTTTTACTGGTTCCCTCCAGTATAACCCCCTAGTAATGGGGACCCCTGCTCCGCACAGCACACCAGCAGCACACATGCAAGTCCCAAACACCTTCAGCAAATCTCACTTGCGCGTGAATTCTAATTGACTTCATTGCCTAGTCCATTACCTTTGTTTATTGAGTTTAGTTTGCTTCCTGCAGAGAAGATCACAGTAGTCACACAACATACAAAGCCATCAAGTATGAGCAGGAGACTGTCCCTCTGTTCCTGCGGAGGTCATCTGGGAGCGTGCTTTTCCTCCTGGTTCAAAGCCAATAAAGGAGGGAGCCATGGGTACCTTAAATCAGGATGAATAACCCAATGCATGTTATTGAGGTGGGGCAATGAGTAGGGGGGAATCACAGCGCACAACCCAAATCTCCACAGCCAGCTAACTGCACAGTCTACATTTTAATTTCAGATTGCTTGCAGTGTGTGTGTGTGTGTGTTTCTATGTGTGTGTGTGTGTGTGTGTGTGTGTGCGTGCGTGCGTGCGCGTTTGTCGGTGTCTCTGTGTGTGCCTGTTGTGTTTGGAGATTGGAAAAGCACTCTCTGGCTAGAGGACTTGCACTTTGTTGCAAGATGCTATGTGGACTGGCCTTTTGCTGAACTAACATCTGAAGCTGTGTAGTTAGTTGATAAAATGTTCGGGGACCTGAAAGAGAACTGGACAGGACTGCATGAATTTCTCGCGCGCCTTTTAGTTCCTTGGTTGTGGTTGTGAGAGCTCAGAAATGTACAGTGTGAGCATAGGCTTCCTGTTCTTTTGTGGTTTGCAGCTGCTCTGACTAACAGGTCTTTGTAGGTCTCTCTTTGTTTCCCACGAAATGTTCTGAAGACAGCTAAACTGAAGTTCAGCCGATGGGTAACACAAACCCTCCCCACCCCACACACGTGGACTGTGGTAGGTGGAGACCTGGCTCCCACAAATGACCAGACTTTCCTGATACATTCACAGTCCCTTGTGACCCACATGGCCACTGCAGCAGAGATAAGGAAGCCGAAAAGTTTCTGCACCCCGATAAGCCTCTCTGCCAATACAATCCAAATCAGACCAAATCAAACCAAATTAGTAAAAGTGCAGGTTTAATGGATAAAAATTCTACCAGATGATTTTCCAGACCCTCGCCTCCCAGAGGAGACAGGAAAGGGAGACTAGAAAACCACATGTCTGTTCTCTGGGGGGCAGTTTAAATACCCTGTGGGAGTGGTCTTGAGCATCTCTGGGGGACGGGTCATCGTTTGACAGGTTTTTTGAGATGCAGCAGGGTTTGGAGAGAGATGGGGAAGCGGGCTTGGGGTGGAGCTTCCTCCTGAACACTCCATCAGAACATCCCAGACTCTTTGGGTATATGGATGCCAGGGGCTGGGGTGAAGCTTTCATCAGAACAGAAGCATTTTGTATCTCACCCCAGCCCAAGTCTGGGAAGGAATCTGTTGTGTAGGTTTCCCTTTTGTAGTTCCTTAAAAAAATCAAGGAAAACTTATTAATACACAAACAATGGCTCGAGTTTCCCAGTCATGTTGAGAACTTAACTCCTCAGTGCTGCAGACTTGGGGAAGTGAGGCCTCCTGGGAGGTGTTTGGGTCCAGGAGCAGAGTACTCATGAGTGGGTCAGAATCCCTTTCTCCGCTGCGGACTTCCTCCTTCCAGACCTGTGAGCCAAAACAAACCTCAGTTCTCTGTCAGCTGTTCACCCCTGGGTTCCCCGACAGCCACAGAATGTGGATTGAGAGATGGCTGAGGATGTGGCCATGGTGGGTGGCAATGCTCTAGGTGTGGACTGGGGGAAGGACTCAGGGGCAGTGCCTGGTGGATTGTGGACTCTCATCCCCTGGGTACTTTGAAGCATCAGAGCACCCAGCAGGAGGGATGTGAGACCTATCCCTCCAGCACATCCAGCATCTCTCATGTAGGAGATACACACCAGAGCTACACTCTAGCTGTGGATCTGAGAGAGGCTGCAGCTGACTTAGAAGTGGGCAGCCCACATGGCTGCGACCAGCAAAAAGTTCTCGTCTCTTATAAGCCTAGTGTGTTGTAAAAACTCTAAAAGTTTATTCTTACTTAAACATACATAGAAAGAAAATTAAAATCCCATGTAAGAATCTATTTAAAAGTCCTAAACCGGGTAGTGGCACACACCTTTAATCTCAGCCCTCAGGAGGCAGAGGCAGGCCAATCTGTATGAGTTCAAGGCCAGTCTGGTCTACAGAGCAAGTGTCAAGACTATTACACAGAAAAACTCTGTCTTGAAAAAACGAAAAACAAAACAAACAATAAAAGTCCGGTCACAGTCCATCTAGGTTCCAAGTTTGGATAACTAAATACTGTTGTAGTTTATTGTCTGTTGCTATAACAGAAACTTCACCCACTGCTGCTGTGCAGGTTCTAGCACCGTCTCTATTGCCTTAACTGACGATCAATTACAAGACAAAATTAGATCAGCACTCCTCAAGTCCGGTTCAGTGCCCCTGAATAAAGATCCTCCCAGGACTCTGCTCAGTAGCTACCCTATGCCATTTCTGTATCCTCTCTCTGCTCTAAAGCTACCCTATGTCTCTTCTGCATCCTCTCTGCTCTGTAGCTACCCCATGCCTCTTTTGCATCCCCTCTCTGCTCTGTAGCTACCCCTTGCCTCTTCTGCATTCTCTCTCTGCTCTGTAGCTACCCCATGTCATTTCTGCATCCTCTCTGCTCTGTAGCTACTCCATGCCTCTTCTGCATCCCCTCTCTGCTCTGTAGCTACCCCATGTCATTTCTGCATCCCCTCTCTGCTCTGTAGCTACCCCATGCCTCTTCTGCATTTTCTCTCTGCTCTGTAGCTACCTCATGCCTCTTCTGCATCCTCTCTGCTCTGTAGCTACCCCATGTCATTTCTGCATCCTCTCTCTTCTCTGTTGCTACCCTATGCCTCTTCTGCATCCTCTCTCTGCTCTGTAGCTACCCCATGCCTCTTCTGCATCCTCTCTCTGTCTCTCTGCTCTGTAGCTACCCCATGCCTCTTTTGCATCCTCTCTGCTCTGTAGCTACCCCATGTCATATCTGCATCCTCTCTCTGCTCTGTAGCTATCCCATGCCTCTTTTGCATCCTCTCTTTGCTATTGCTAACCTATGCCTCTTCTGCATTTTCTCTCCACCCTACCTCTCTACCCTTTTTTGTGATCTGAGAATTTTCTATCTTTGGGAGATATTTTCTGACAGCTTGTCAACAATTTGTGTTTCTGTATCCTTGAAGAAGGTTATTCTAAAGGAACCAAAACCATCTAAGAGAGGAAGCAAAAAGAGGCTGTGGGACTGTGCACAATCCTGATTTTTTTTTTAAAAAAATCAGGAGTAGAGGTGATGCTAGGTTTGGGCTAGGAGCTACTCAGGCCACATTCACATTCCAGAGCCTCTTTCCCTGTCCATCCTCATGGCTGACTTTGTAATTCTCAGTGCTACAGGGAAATGATAAAATCCCACAGACAGGTCTGTTTATCATTCTGTAGTTCTTCCCAACCAAGGTCTGTAGGTACCACATCCTGTATGATGTATTAAAGGGCCAAGCCTTTCCCACTTCCTCTGATGCCTGGGAAAGGGAATGAAGACCTGCTGACCTGCAAGCACTAACCATGGGCAGCTCTTCAACCACATGATGTGGGATGCCCTTCTCTGAAACCCGAGAGGGAGCCCTCACTTTGCCTTGTGGGTCTGAACTCTCCTCAGAGCCCCCTCCACACAGCTGTCTATCTGTGGCATTGCTAAGTCTTTTAATAAATCTCTCACCACTAAAGAGAACATGTATTAGTGCCCCTCTAGAATCCCCAACTCTGAAAATCTTACAATAAATGTTTATAGTTCCCAAAGTAGATTTAAGTACTAAAAATAGTCTAAATGGGAAGATATTTAAAATAAAACTTTAATTATAATGACACAAGTCTTAAATCTCAGACTTTACTAACTCCATGAAACAAATAAGAGGCACAAAACAGAAAAGCGTAGAATAAAAAAGGTGCTAAACTGTTCAGGAGCTGCACCCAAGAGAAATCCCAACAATACTGTTGCCCAAACAAGACCTGCAAAATGGCAGCCCCAGTTGACAAGCCACAGTAAGCAGGGTCCTACCCACAGATGAAGAGCTACTTGCAGCATTGGCTACTGAAAGAGGGAGAAATAGCTCTCAACAGGGACAAGGCCCTGATTCTTGGTAGGTTATTGATCCCAAGTGGTCTTCCCAAACACATGTGTGTATGAGCAACACTCAGTGGACTCAGCAGGTTGAGTGTGTGTGTGTGTGTGTGTGTGTGTGTAAAACAATAATAATTAAAGAAGAAGAGATCATTAATTTGAGTAGGAGGGGGCATGAGAAGAATTTTACAGGAAAGATAGAGGAGTGGAAAAATTCTCCAAAGTTATATTAAAATATAGAATAGGAAAGTCTTTAAAATGTCATTTAATTTTTACTTTATAGCTAAAGAAAGAGGTTCAACACAATTTTGTGGTGTGCAGTGCACAACACCTGTCTGCTCTCTATGCACTACCATACAGTTTGTGAGCTTCGGGCAAGGGGCTGGAGATTGAAACAAAGACACACAGACAGAGAGACAGAGACACGGACCTCTAGCCACTGGTAAGAAGCCCCTTATTCAATAGCACCACGGAGGATTATATACCCAACAGTCAAGTGGGCCAACAGGTGGAAACCTTATCCTCTGATCCTCAAGGCCAAGGCAACACGTGCTCATGAAGCGGAGCTGATAAGCAACTTTGACACAGCTTTCAGTAACTCAAATCAGAAGGAAAGTAAAGATCNTTCAATAGCACCACGGAGGATTATATACCCAACAGTCAAGTGGGCCAACAGGTGGAAACCTTATCCTCTGATCCTCAAGGCCAAGGCAACACGTGCTCATGAAGCGGAGCTGATAAGCAACTTTGACACAGCTTTCAGTAACTCAAATCAGAAGGAAAGTAAAGATCGCTAGCAGGGAAGAGCAGCTGGAGGCCAGGACTCCAAATGGTCCCAACAGTGGTGCATTAAACCAACTACAGTTATAACTAAAACCAGTAGATATTGAAATATGCAACCAAAGACAGAAAATAGATATTGTATATTTACTATGTGTCAACACTTGTGTTACAATCTCTAAGCCTAATATATAATCTATTTATTATTATAATTACCCAGAGAGGAATTTGAGGTTTAATTGGATTCTAGGTATTAATTTGATGTATGGTAAAAAATTATATTTCAAAACATTAAATAAAATATAAATTATTGAATAAATATTCATGAGAAAATTAATTCCCCATTCATAAAAATGCTTCCTTAGAGAAAGTAAAACAAATGGGCTTGGTTTGAATGCTACACACATACAGGAACTGAAAGAAAAGTGAGAAACTCAGATTGCTTTTTAAGGGGGACCCTGCAGGTGCCTACGCAAGGAAGATAATCTGAATGAGGTGAAAATAAAAACTCAGTTCAGACTGACTTCATCAACCTGATCAAGACTTGTAAAGAATCTGATCCCAGGAGGTTTATTTCCAACAGTTTAAACACAGTATAATTTGGGAAAAAAGTGCTCCTGGTATAATACAATCCACAGTGCATAAGAAAACACAATTACATCAGAACTTGACTCAAGGTACATGTCATTTCTTCTAAGAAGGTGGGTTCTGGAGATAGGCTGCCTATACTAGGTTAAGGGTCTAAGGGTCTGATGTGGTCTTGGTCATACAGATAGCTGAGAGGTCCTTTGGTCTATTAGCCACCTCTGGTCCTGGCTGTGGGAGCCTACGAGAGCCTCTGGCTGTACAGATAATGCAAAGGGTCATTTGGGCTATTAGATATCTTTAGCCCTAGTGGTGGGCGGCTGTCAGTAAGGCTCGTTTACATTGCTAGCCACTTCTGCTCCAGATTGTAAGAGCTTGATATTGACCTGGCCCAACAGATAACTCAGATCATCAGGCTATCAATCACCTCCAATTCTCAGCCTTCTATCCTTCCCTTTGAAAGAATAATCCTGAGTGCTTAACTTTCCTGGTTTCCTGGAGATCTGTGGGTGCAAGGACCTGTGTGCTCCCAACAATTTTTGTTCAAAAGTCTTAAGATACATGACTTTTAGTGACTTAGCTCACAAAAGCTTCAACTTAAACTATATGATAAGGATCTTGGATGAGGGGGGTGGCAGGCTGATTCTGGAGCCCAACAATGTTATCACAGCTATTTTTATTCTTTTGCCCTGATGTCCTCATCAGTTTGATATTCCTTGTCCTCAGTCACAACTTTTCATGGAAGCAATACAGTTTTCAAGCATCCTATTTATACGTGAACTGCTTTCAAGAATAGAGGGAGTGCATTCTTTGGGAATTTTACATCATGCACCCCAATCCCACTCATCTCCCAGTCTCTCCATATCCACCCATCAGCCCTGCAGCACCTCCCCACCAAGAAACCCCCAAATTAATTAAAAACAAAACAAAAAAAAACCCACATTGCCCCTCTGTCTTTCCCATCTCTCCAACAGGTCTTCATTCATCCCAGGGGCACTGGGAACTGCAGTGTGCTACGTAACATCCTCTTGTCCAGTCAGCCTCACCCGTGAATGTCCATTACAATGAGTCTGGTTCAAGGCCTCAGTCATGTTGCCATCTCTGGACCCTCACTGAAAGTCTCCCCCAAAATCCTGCCATTGCCCTGAGTCATATGAATCCTGCAGCTATTGTTCTGCAGGACCAGTCCCTTCACAAACAGGCCTCGGATTTCAACACACATGATTCCTTTGTCCCCCTGTGGTAACACCAGCCATGGACATCAATATAGACACCATCTGCAGCAGGAACATGGACCCAGATGTGACCCCTCAGGAGCAGCTTGGGTCCGTATATCACCAGGGTCCCTGTGATAGTACAGGTCACTCAGATCAGTATGACCTGATGGTAGCATGGTCCTCAAACACCAACATGGTCTGAGGTGGCTGACCAGATCCCAGGAATCTGCACAGACCCCAAGGGCAACAGGAGCCATGGACCTCAACTCAGACCCTGGTTGCTGTAGGGCCATGAACCCAGACATGGCCTCATGCCGCAGTTCAGGCCTTTGGTGAGTCTCGTTACCATAAGGAAATATTTCCCAGAAGTGCCCAAGAATAGCATGTATTTTCTTTTATTGGCCAATAGTGTGAAACATGAATATCCTAGCTGCAAGGGAAGCCAGGAAAGTAAGATCTAGCATCTTCATCTCTTGAAGTGAGAGATGAGTTAATAGAACATTAAACATTAACTAGCACATTGAAATTTAAAAAATTTACATTTAAAAATTTTATGTATATGAGTATTTTGCCTGTATGTATGTATGTATGTACATATGTGTGTGCACTGCACATAAGCTTGGTGCCTGCAGAGACCAGAAAACAGCTTCAGATACTTTGGAACTAGAATTAAGGATACCTATAAGATACTGGGAACTGAAGCTGGGTCCAGTTAAGTGCTTTAACCTCTGAGTCATTTTTATAGCCCCAGCTCTCCCATTGAATTTTCTTTGAAAATGGAATGGAGGGTCTCTTCAAGTATACATATTAAAAAATACATCACCCTAAAAGTATTACCCAGTGTCTAGTCTGGTTTCTGAAATAGATTAAAGGGACAAGATGATCTAAAATGAGAGCATATTTAGAGTCTATTTTCATGAAACAAAACAATAAAGAAGGAAAAAAGCAGCAAAACATCACTGTCATACACATGAATTAATAAATGTATTGGCAAAACATATTTGAAATATATGAGAAGACTCTGAATAGGTATAGATGTCCTTGAAATGTTAAATTCTTTATATTTCTTTCCTTGCTTTTCTTGTGACTTGTCCTCTAATTAGCCGTTGATTTTAATACCACTTGGAAAAGCATTTGAGTCCCATATGAAAATGTAAGAAGAGAAATACCAAATATTCATCTTTTCATTTTCTTTTTTTACTTTCAAATAAGATTTAAAAGTGGAAGCCTGTGGTTCTATGTACAGGGAACAAGATGTGGGACTTGACCTTCCAAGTAGTGTGGATGGTAGGACCAGACTGCTGAATTATCATGATGATAGGAGCATGCTCAGCATCCACAGGCTGTGCCTGAGAGCCAGGTGGAGTGGGAAGCATTTCTCATAGCCCATTCCTGATGTTCACAGGGGCACAACATTGTAGGGCATCCTGATGGGGAGTCAAACTGTGCTTTGGTGTGTGTGGAGGGTTTTCTCTATGAGATCCTGTGTATACTGTGCACTGCCCAGCACAGGATGCCAGTCTGGATAGTGATGCTGCCAAGACCTTCAAAATTACCCCAAGGACCCAGGTCACCTTCCCCCCAGCTTTAAACAGGCAGCAGATGTCCTTAGCACTCATCGAACTAGCAACAGTATAAAGAGCAATGTCTCGGCACCTAAACTTGGGTGAAAATGGATGAAAGAGAAAGCTGAGACATATTCCCTAAACAGACAGAACAGTGTGTGTAACCTTGCCAGAGTCCTGAGGAAAGTCAGTTTCCTAAAAGTGTTTGGTTCCATTTCACAAGATGTCCTTATTTCTCAGCTTTTTGAAACCCACAGTCACATTTAACAAATATGAGCTTTTCCCCCACCCATACGTCTCAGATTAGGATAAATTCTTGCATCTTAAAATCAACCAGAGGCAAATGATAATCTCCATTTTTTTCAAACAAATTTTTGAATGAGTTTCACTTTATGTAGTTTATAAGACAAAGTTAATATGTATTTTTCAGCCATAAGCCTCTTTCAAACACTAAAGGAGCACTTACACCGCAGGAATAAACCAGCTCCAGCGTGTGTAGAAAACCCTGCATCCCACATGCACAAGTGCAGACCCGTCTGCATGTTTGCACATTGAAATTAGGAAGCGAGACAAAGCGTTCTTGTTTTAATGTTGTGCCTTGGGTACTGACACAAATAGCTGCTAAATGGACATTTTATGGAAAGGTCAGCAATGGGACTAAGTGGCCACTACACAACTTACTATGTTAGTTTTAGAAGCCAAAATGGTGGATAAGTAGAAATTTAGTTTGGTTTTAGCTAAAGCGCTGTTTGAAAAACCAACAGATGTCACTGACAAGGATCTCAGGATACACGGGAAATCCCACCTAACTAGTGTTTCCGAAGGGATTAGGGACAGTGTCAGGTTATAGTGCGGGCCACTGACCTCAGCACTAGCATGGATTCTCACATTGTCAGGAAAGGCAGCTGCTGGAAGCTGGAAGAATCAAATGTGTCATCCTTTGCCATTTCTTTGTCCTGTATCCTGCTATTGAAGCAAGGCTGTACTCAGGTCTTCCAGAAGGTGAAGGAGCTAGTTCCTTTACAAATTCAGGGAGTAAGACTTAAGCTACAGAGTGGGCTGGTGGCTCAGGCTGCTCAGAGGAGTGCCCCAGAAGGCAGAGACCAAGACACAGGTCCCAGGAAAAGCCCAAAGCTGTCACCTTAGTGCTGGGAATAAAGCTACTGCCTGGGGTCTGTGTGAGTTTGCAAGGTCACAAGATCAGTAGAAAGGGGTTCCAGGCTGAGTTCCTCTCAGATGAAGATAGTTTATTAAAGGGTCTTTCCAGAAATATCATTTGGGGTAGCTGCAGGGGGAAAGATTTCTTCCTTTTTCTCTTTCAGGGAATGGACTCTCTCGTAGAGTCACTGGCTTTGTTGATGTTTGGAGGTGTGGGATCTGATGGACAACTCTCTAGAGGGCACACTTCCTATAGAACTGGAGATCCTTATACCTTAGTCTCACCCAGAGGAGCCCTTGCCAGGTTATCGGGTGGGTGGGGGGAGAGGGGACAGGCCCACTCGCCAGTAGGCAGGAAGTCTGCTGATTTCTGGGATCCAGTTAGCAGGGAGCTGAGCTGACCTGGAGAGGAATGCCCTCCAGTGTGTCCTTTGCCAATAATAATGATGACGTTTTTGGTTCCTGTATCTTCTCAGCTTGGCTGGTACAGAGACGGGAAGAGAGGATTCATATATTGAGACTTCCTCGCAGACAGCGCGCATGGGACCGCCCACTGTTTTGGTGGTACTGTGTTGATGGCAGTGTGACACAAATGTACTATCACCGCTTTATCTGTAGTTTGATTTCTGAAACTTCAGTCACCCACAGTCAGCAGGTGCCTGAACATAGTACTATATGGAAAATTTCAGAAGCAAATGATTTATGTGTTCTTCTGGATAGCATGATAAAAATCTCACATCCTGAGACTCCATCCTTCATCTGTTGCACTCACCCTGGAGGTGCTGCCTGCTGAATGAGAACTCAGTCGACACCTTCCAAGTGTCTCAGGTTTACACATGGAGTTCCCGCCATCTGTGCTTCCAGGAATGCACTAAGGAAGGGCTTAGCCACGGATCCTCTGTGAATAAGGGAGACAGGTTCTGATGGATACTAAGTCATCTTACTGTAAACGGTGTGGCATTTTCTCTAAGGCCTAGGCCACTCAAGAATGTGGAAATGAGTGAGGTGATATGTCACCTTAGAAACCACCTGGCTTGTCCTCCTGAGGCAGTGTGGTGTTCAGAGCAGAACACATCAGCATTGTTGGTTTTCTTCCAGTTGTTCCATCGTGTCGGCATGGTTCTTAGGGCAATGTGATGGTTAGATGGCAGCATGGTCTCTGCAGCATGTTCTATCCAGAAATCCTGGGCTTCGCTATCATACAACGTGTGTCTCAGCTCAAGCAGGCACTGGTCTCAGGCACTGTGGATGCCTGGAGGCAGCCATCACTTCTCCCCCACAGTTTCCCTTTTTCCTTTAAGTATTAGCTGCCAGGAGGACCAAGAAAATCTCTAACCTGTTCATTGTTGGTATCCATCCGTTTCCATGGAGGTAGCAGGACCTCCCTCCATAGGGAGATTGAAGCCAGACCAAGATCCTTCAATGCCCAGGTTGTAAAGCTGCCCGAGCTGACCCAGTGCCTTGCTGTCTGGGACTGGGCACAACAGTGGTTCTTACAGGATCGCTCATAGACTGGTCACGGAGACAAGGTTAGTAGCACTGTTGGCATAACTGGGATAAGGATGCTTCCCAGTTAACACTGGTACAATTGAACCCAAGAGTGGTGGCCCCAGATCCCTGGATTTATTACTAGCTGTGCTGTGGAAAGAGTTGATATAGAAAGCTTATTAGCAGAGCGTGGTGTGGATGCCCAGACTGCAGGGATGGGTCTGGGATGGAGTAAATGAGAATGGCCTCATTGGCTCATGTATTTGAATGCTTAATCAGCACTGGTGAAACTGTTTGGGAAGGATTAGGAGGTGTGTCCTTGCTGGAGAAGCTGCATCATGGATTTCCAAAGCCCATGCCAGTCCAGTTACTCTTTCTATTTTGTGCCATGGATCAAGATGTGAGCTCTCAGCTATTGCTCCAGCCCCGTGCCTACCCAGTGCCACGCTCTCATGTGATGATCACAGACTCTAACCTTCTGGAACTGTCAGGCTCAAATTAAACAGCTTCTGTTAGGAGTTGCCTTGGCCACACTATTTTGTCACAGCGATAGAAAACTGAGCCCACATTTCAGGCAGCAGTAAGTGAGCGATTGCCCCTTCATTCCTTTCC
This sequence comes from Ellobius talpinus, assembly GCA_001685095.1. Lineage (NCBI taxonomy): Eukaryota > Metazoa > Chordata > Mammalia > Rodentia > Cricetidae > Ellobius > Ellobius talpinus. Next base: position 20,959 of record LOJH01010936.1, read on the forward strand.
TCATTTTCCTGTATTTTCTGGGGACTGGAGCTGGTTTCATAGGCCCCGGAGCACTGGCCAAGCAGAGGAGACTCAGAATACAGCTGAGCAAACATGAGTGGCACAGTTGTGTTGGGGGTGGGGCACAATCTTTAATCCCAGCACCCCTAGGGATGTACTAGGAAATCCTGTGACAGAGTATGCCACAGGGCCTTGGTAATGTGGTTTAAACACGGCCATAGACCCTCAGCACCAAGGGTCTCGTGGGGTCCCCAGCTGCTTGCCTCCTTCACATGTGTGACTCTTCGTTCTGCCCCCTCATTCTGTAAAACCCACTCACTCATTCCACCTCCTATGCTTACTCCCCACTCCCCTCTCCTCTCTGGCTTAGCCGTGACTTTGGCTCTAAATCCCTGCCCTAGTCATACGTTTAGGGTAGTGGTTTTTTACACTTGAAGAATTCTGAATATTTAGGGCTGAGTTTTGCTTGGTTCTGTCATCCGCGTGATAAGCAACGCCCAGCCTTGCCCCACCTGTGTTTTCACCCATTAAGGAGTCTGCACCCAGGACAGCCTTGGCTCAAGCCTCAGTTGTGGTTGCCGTGAGTCTCCAGGCAGCTTCCTGTCATCACAAGCTGCACTGTTTCAAAGATCCCTGTGCTCAGGGATATTAGGAGAAGAGTTCCTGGGTGCTGGGAGAGGGTCCCTCCCCTCCAGTCTGGCCAAGGCCTCTCCAGTCCTATCCTCCCCAACGACTACCCTGCTGCACTGTGAGCCACTGCCATGTTTGCCTGGAGATGTGGTTAGGTCCCTCAGTGTCTGAAAAGGTGGGGTAGTTGTCAAAGCAAAAGTTTAAACATTAAACTTAGGAGCAGTGAGCCATTCTATGAACCAGGTAGTCCTCAGTCCCAGAACAGCCTGCTCTAGGACAGAGAGGAAGTATTAGCCTATGGGCTTTATCTGAGTGTGGTCTGCTCAGCTAGTAACCTGTGATTGGCTGGAGCTCAACAGCTGTAAGTGGCTGAGACTCAGCTGGTTGTTACAGTTACTTCAAATCTGTGATTTCTCTTTTGGAAGAAAAAAAAAAACAACCTGAAATTTAAAAAAAGTCTATCTCCCCTGATCATGTACAGAATATTTTTCTTAAGCAAAAACTATGACAACCATTCACATAGCATTTGTATTATATTGCTAGGAATGGGAGAGGCTGAAACGGACCTGAAAGATGGCAGGCTCAAGCCCCGAAGGCAAGAAGCCTACAGCAGCTGCTGATAGGCAGCCACTATCATGCCAGCCAAGCTGTTGGTGAAGTGACAGCCAGGTTAGGAGACGCTGGGCCTGTGGCTGGGGTGAGGAAACAGGCTGTGGCCCTCAGCGGGCTGCTGGCCTAGGACCAGGCCCTAACATTGGCCCCTGGACTTCTGTGTCCACAGCAGTGACCTTGTCCCTGAGGAGCGCTCTTGCTACACCTCCATCTCACCAGGGAGACAAATGGACCTCTGTCTGACAGCTGTGGACCAACTTCTACTCCTCAATGGTGGGGAGGGAGTGTTTGAATTATTTTCATTGGTCTCAGTTTCTTCCTTGCCCACAGTAGGTTTGACAGCTTTGATTGGTCCCATTTTATACCTCAATTGTGTACACATATTCAACCAATCAGGGTTCCGCAGGCCCTATAAATCCTGTGACTGAGCGCTGGAGAGCTTATTGAGGGGTTCAGTCCCTTGTTGGAGTGGTGCTCTTAGCCAGTACCTGGGTCTGTTTGGGACCTGGGCTCTTTGGAGAAAGAAGGCTGACATCAATACTCAAAGGGGACGGAGTGACCTGCCAGAGGCTCTCTGCACCTGAGATGTCTGTCTCAGGCAGGGAACTCAGGCCTTCACTGTTCCAGCCCTGAGGACTTAAGACTTGACCTGTGGCCACCAGCAGGGGGACTATTTCCTGCCTCAGCCTCCAAGACTACAAAATTCCAGAATTCGGGTCCCTTTGTATAAAGTGACCTAGCGTTTGCATGTAACGTACACACATCTTCTTGTATATTTTAACCCTTTCTAACTTGCTTATCACACCTGTTACAACACAGATGCTATTTCAATATCTGTGTTCTTTTGGGGTTATTGTCAAGAAAAAAACTGCAATTGCACAGAATTTATGTATATATTCTGTCTCCAAATGGTTGGATTTGTGACTATAGAAGGTGTGATTAACTGTGCCATGGATCTTGGTATCCCCAAAGGTCTTGGAAACAACCCTTTGTGGACATAGAAAGCTGCCTGCTGCTGCTGACTGACTCTGAAGTTGTGTTCTTGTGGGGTTCTCTGTGTGTTGAGTTAGGATGCAGTTCATTAGAGAGGAACTCGGTGCATCCAGGCAGCCTCAGGCCAAGCTTAGTTTAATTGGACACTGCGCAAGTTCTCAGCTTGGCTGCTTCCTAAGCAGCCTCCTTTCTTGCTTGCTGCCTCCGCCTGCTCCATATGTTCATGGATTCCTGGGTTTGCTTGAGGGACAAGAGATGCTTGTTAGAACATCAGAAAGTCCCTGGAGCATCGGCCATTGTCTTGTGTGAGGCCCACTTCCCTTACTAAGAGTTGTGGAACTCCCTCAGCATGGCAATATGGCCACAAGAGCGTGGAGTGGGAAAGGTGTCTTCCTCATGATTCCCACTATTCTTTGCTTCCTCACAGAGAGCAAAGATGTCTGTCTGAGGTCAATGTGACGAGACTTGGTTGCTGCCCCAGCCTGGGCTAATGCACGGTGTGACCTTGGTCAAGTTCTCTGCTGTAAGAATCTTCTGTACCACACTGACTGTGCTCTCTGGTCCACGTGCACTGCCACATCCCATGGGCGGTGCTCTGCCACTATGAGCTCAGCCACATAAATGAGCTCCTAAGTCACATTACCATTCGGCTGCAGCAGATGGAAACAGAGATCCTGACAGTGACAATGTGCAGTTCAGTGTCCCAGAGCAAGCCACCACCGAAGACAGGCAAGTCAGCATTTGCAGTCTGAGAAAAAGACATGGTTGAGCAATGCCGGCATTGGCTTTCTTCTTAGATAGCTTGGGTTACAGAACAACCAGTAACTAGTGACTGTAACCACGTAGCTGGTATACCATTTCCTCTCAGGAGGTACTGGGCCCCCAAGTCGCCTGTTTGGTGCAGGGCTGCATCATTGTCCTGCTGCAGAAGGTGACTTCCGAGTGCCTAACTGATCCTATTCTTCTGGAGAATGCTAAGTCAGTGAGGGAAGGGGGCCCCCTTAGCTGCTAATGGCTGACTTTTACATATGGCCCTCACACTCTAGCCTCTTGACTCCTTGTGTTTAACCCCCCTGCTTACAATTTCCTTATCCATAAAATGTGGGAACCCGGCTCCTCTCACCTCGACAGTTTTCTACTTCCTCCTCTTGCTTTGCCCCAAATAAGTGGAAAGGGATCTTTACCCTCTTCCCTTCCGTCATCTGGGATATTTAAATATATGAGCCAAGATAACAAAGTTTAAAACCAGAGTCAATTCTTATAAATGGCCTTGTAGCATCAGGAGCAGAGTTCAAGACCATAGTACACAGCTTGACGCTTTAACAAGGCGCAAGCCCGAATTTGGCTGCATTTCTTTGGCGGACATGATGAGGTAAACAGTCCTCTAATCTAAAGCAGCCCTATTACTCAACACCTTGGATCCATTGTAATAGCCCACTCAGATGGAATACAAGGCCCAACCCTCTTTCACCCCCAACCCGCTTCCTCCATCTGCTTGCAATATTCACTTCTAAGCACATAAAACCCATTAATGTCTCTGGGAGTTGACTTGTTTTTTAATCAAGATAAATATGGACAACTTCAGAACAATTTAAAAAAGTACTGCGTAAAATGGTCTTTAACATGTAAAATTCATTAGCAGATATCTAATCAGAGTCGATCTATACTGCTCTCATAATCTCCAATCGACCCACTGTATAAATGCTGCCTTCAGTGTTTTCCTAATGCTGTCAGTCTGGGGCTGTTAACTTTGAACAAATGACTGGTATTAATCACCAAGGACCGCTAGGTGCCAAGACCTGGAGTGAGATCAGTCCAGGGGTGGCGTGAGTTACCATCTTCTGAGAAAATGTTGAAGTGCTTTGTGGTTAGCCTTTGTCACTGCAGCGGACACTTGAGTCTCTGGGATTTGGGAATGTGGCTGCTCCTGGAGCAGGGAGGTAGGATCAATGTTGATGGGGAAGCTTCATCAAAGGGTCGCACTGGGGAAATAGCCTTGTGCCTGCTTCTAGCTGGCCCTGGCTCTCACGATACTCAGTATAGGGCTATGGTAAATCCTTTGTAACTCCCATGAGGACTGGAGGAGGTGCAGAGACTTCAGACCTGAAATGGGTTTGTGCTGGACTCTACCCAAGAGCTTTCACAAAGTGCTGATGTCTAGATCCCTCCCTCTTCAGAGGCCAGGATGGCACTGCTGAGGGTTGTAAAGGCATGGGGCTAGGTATACTGCTGAATGAACAGAGAAGCTGGGGGATAGCATGCTGGAGGGCAGGTGGTCCATGGGAGGGGCACAGCCAGATACATCCTCAGGAGACTGTCAGAGAATGTGATGTTGGTAGAACTGAGCCTCACACTTCTGTTCTTATATAAACATTATCAAATTTGCAAATGTTGGGTGGCTTGGTTTGAGAAAAAAGAATATCACGCAGGCAGGCTTTATAAAATTTGTTTGAGATGATCACTGGCTCATGTGTGAACTCTGAAAGCCCTTGGGTAGAGGTCAAGGGGACTCAGGGGGAGATTTTTTTCAGACTGCTTCTCGAGCATTAGAGGAAAAGTGTGGATTACAGGGCAGGAACTATACATTTTGGCTACAGAATTGTCTAGCTACTCATAGCTAATAGTGACATATTGTATATATCTGCACTTTATTAATGTGTTTTTATTATATTGTACTTGAATAGATAAATTTCAAAGAGATATGAAATTATAGATATACTCAGTGATAGATAAGATGTTATATATTTAAATAAGTATAATATATTCCAACATAAAATTTTAACATTCTTACCACAAAACGTGCTAAGTTATCAAGAAATAGATATGTCAGTAAGTTTGTTAGGTTCTTTCTATAATGTATATGTAGATTAACACATCACATTGGATCCCATACATGTGTATAATTATTTGTCAATTAAAAACGGAAAACAAAAATAAATGTCAGAGGATTTTTGAAATGTTCTTAGGGACATATGGGTTTAATCTAGCTCCAGTTTTCTTAACAGAGTTAAGTAGAAGGCACATTGACCACCTCCTTGCAGGCAGAAGTCACTTATGGACTTGATGTTCCTATTCAATGAGAAGAGTCGGGTCAGGAAGACCCAACAAAGTCAGCCCTTGATTCCTTTCCTGTACTGCTCATTGATACCAGCTTACACCGAATTCCAAGTCTCTTTCTCCTTTGATTATAGAAGAAGCTGATGGTTTACAGCCATGCTCCTTGATTTATGACCCACTGCAATTGCCCAAGGAAGCTAAACAGAGTCGGGATGGAGGAAGCTGGTACTCTGAGCTGTGTATGGTCTGATGCTCCACATGTGAGGTCCCCGAGGCTGTATTTCCAGCTCAGCTCAGAGAGACCAGCAGAGCTCAGTTTGCAGTGAGAAGACCACTGGAAGGCATCGCTGGGACCTTCTGAGAACCTTCAGGATTCAGGTTCAGTGGTTCTCCACAAAGGTCAAGAAAATTAATTTTTAATAACTCCACCAAGTGAGTTTGATATCTTTGGCCTAGGGCCACCTTTGATTATCGGAAGCAGTGGGGTGCTAGAACTGGTCTATGCTGGTTCCTGAGAGCTCTGAGAGCCAGTGTTTATCCCAATGGTAGTTTGAGACTGGTCACCCACTAATTTACACCAGAGAAATTGGTAGGGATGAAAGTCACGAATCAGAATGGCTTAGTGTTACCACCGCTACCATCACCACCACCACCACCATTATCACCACAACCACTACCACCATCATTACAACCACTATCATCACCAT
>LOJH01010937.1:0-23918 GCA_001685095.1 Ellobius talpinus
TTCTATATTCATTGGTGATGTAATGCAGCTTTAAAATTTTGTTTCATTGTCTGGATGTGGTTTTGAGTATATTTGGGTCTTTATATATATATATATATACACAATGATTTTTCATTTCTATACAAAATCATCCCTCCTAAATTATATTTTCTTTATCTCCATCATTTAATTATGAGGATTTTTCTTTCTAGAAAACAAATGGTTGCCTGCAGTGCTCCCTTCAGATGAGATCATATCAGATCTGATAAGCAGAACTCAGAAGAAGTTTACACTCAAATGAGATCTCCAAGGACTCTGGGCATTGTAAGGAAATACTTTGAGAACTAAATAAATATCATAAGAATAAGTAAACTATTAGAACAAACTGAATGTAATATGTAGAAAATTCTTAATACCCAACATCATGTTGTTTCTCTTAGATCAAAATTTAAAAAATAATCTTCTTGCTTCTAATTTGTGGAAGTTACATTTAGCAATAACATCAAGAGACTTGCTAATTTGGTTTCCAGTAACTTTGATAAATTATTTTAGAGATACTTTTTCCCTTCAGAATTCTTTTCTGCTTTTTGTTTCCTAATGAAGATCTTTTTCTCTTCCATAATATATGTCAATTAAGACCAAGCAACATATAGATACTTAATCTGCCTTGTAAATGGTCTTTCAATTAAAATATACATATATACCAATTAATAAAATGAAATGTGAGACTAGTTTTAAAAACAATTTATTGATTTTTGTTTATGTTGTATATTTCTTCACAGTATATATAGTCATATATGTATGTGCCTAGAGAATCATATGTAAGCCATGAAAGGATGTTAAGTGCTCTGTTCTGTCGCTCTCCACATTATTGCTTTGAGATATGGTCTCTCACTGAGACTGGAGCCAGGCTGACAGACAGTGGGTCCCTGTAATATCTTGGCTGTGCTCCTGATAACACAAAATATATAGGCACAACTGTGACAGCCTTTTGAAGCTTCAATTTAGGTTCTCACATGGCAAAGATGAGCCAACTCCAGATCTCTTTGAAGGCAATTACATTTAGTTTGTATCTTATATCACGTGATACAAAAATACAAAAACCAAGTTCGTGGAGCCTCCTGCTCATTATTGGAAGAAAGTTGCCATTTCCCATTCATATTGTAACAGCTCCAATATTGTAAACAGAAGCTAAAGGTCCTGAACAGAGTTCTTGACAAATTGATCACAACAGACAATCGACCAAGTGACAGGTAAGTTTCTCTTCTATTGTCAGGCTCTGTGTGTGATTTAGCTACAAAAAATATTCCAAGTCTTCTCCATGTCAGACAGGGCAGCCTGTCCATCCCAGAAAATGCTAGTTGATTTCAGCAAATTCCATGAGCAAGCAATATAACCATAATTCACCTCAAGGTTCAATGTGACCTGGGAAGACAATTATGTTTGGAAATGGAGATTGGAAAAGGCAAAGTCATTGTAGAAATTATCATGTGACCAAGTGAAAGTGTTCATGGAGTTAAAAAAGATATCACGATAAATGAGAGAAAATACAGAAATTACACTGTAGACAAATCTGTTATGACTGGCTTTACAATTCTACATTTTGATTGACTGAGGTTTTCCAACACCAAATGGTGTTGACCGAGGTTTTCTGACCCACCAGGTCCCCCAGCTGTTTAGTCCCAAGAAAATCACACAGAGGTCTACATTAGTTTTAAACTGATTGGCCTATTAGCTCAGGCTTCTTATTAACTCTTATAACTTATATAGCCCATTATTCTTATCTATGTTAGCCATGTGGCTCAGTACCTTTTTCAGCAGGGCAGTCACATCTTGCTTCTTCTATGATTGGGACAGGACTGTCCTCCTTCCCAGAATTCTCCTGTTCTCATTGATCTACCTCTACTTACTGTCTGGTTGTCCTGCCTATACTTCCGGCCTGGCTACTGGCCAATCAGCATTTATTTAAAACATAATTGACAGAATATAGANCATTATTCTTATCTATGTTAGCCATGTGGCTCAGTACCTTTTTCAGCAGGGCAGTCACATCTTGCTTCTTCTATGATTGGGACAGGACTGTCCTCCTTCCCAGAATTCTCCTGTTCTCATTGATCTACCTCTACTTACTGTCTGGTTGTCCTGCCTATACTTCCGGCCTGGCTACTGGCCAATCAGCATTTATTTAAAACATAATTGACAGAATATAGACCATTCTCCCATACCAAAATGGTCAATCTTGAAAACATACATACAGTTAACATTTTACAGACCATACAGACTGATCAGGTTTTACTTATGTAGTTAAGGATGGACACACACACACACACACACACACACATACACACACATAAATATATATATGAATATATATGTATATATATATGAAACATTAATCAACTGATAAAAGATTTCATGAATTTGAAAGAGCAAGGATGGTATATGGGAAGATTTGGGGGAATGGAAAGGGGAAATAACTTAATTATGTTATGATATCAATAAGAAAAGAAAAACAAAAGAGAAAATGTAGAATGTAGAGGGAAAAAACGCATTTCTTCAGTTTGAAAGATGGGCTTCTTGGTGTTAGGTTACAGCCTACTATCAGCAAGGGTTTTAAGGAGCATGATGCATGAATGGATAGCAACTGCTTTGCAAACTCTGAGCTTATTGTGACACCCCCAACACTCTTAGAGAAGAAAGGGGGCTTTATTTTTATAATGTCAACACTTAGTATCTGGGCACTTATCCAACTCCCTACTGGGCCTAAAAGACCAAATAAAGTGCATTAAATACTTAAGTCTTACCTTACTAAGTTTCATACTGTGAATGAGTAGATTTTTTCATGCTGGCTAGACAAAGTTCAATAAATAGCTCTTAGGGTTAATTAGATGTACAAAGTACATAAATGTATTGTTATTGTTCAATATTTCAAGTACATAATTACATCTCAAACAAAGACACTTGTTTTCTTGCATTTCAAAAAAAGATTTGTTTAAGAAAACTGTGATTACAGTTCAAAAAGGAGATCCACAGGGCTATAACTGAAGGAGAACACTGTTTTAGTAAAAGACAAAAGGAAACTAGTATAGTATTGCTAGATTACATGGAACGCTTTGATTCGTATAAAGGGTTTAGCACAGAGAACATAATACATAGAAAAGCACTGACTCCTAAATAATTTAATGACTCTTTAGCATTTGTTCAGATTCAACAGTGTCAGCAACACTTAGTTGACACAGCAAGGAAAAGAACTTACTGGGAATATATGCTAGACTTATGAACATAAATTAATAAGTTAATTTGATATAAATAGCTTTGGTAAATCACCTTTATTTTTTTCCTGCCTCTCTTTCATTCTTTCTAGAGGATTGTTCCTTGATAACAGCACACTGCAGGAAATGCAAATTGTGTTTGATCTAGTAGGATATGACTATTCATTGTACTGGTGATATTGTTCGAGATTTCTGTAGGTAGTTTGCCAAAAGATACAATGAGGTGTATGGAAACCTTCATTTTAGCTAAAAAAAATTCTGAGTCCCTCAGAGCCTCTCTGAGATATATCAGCAATATCCCCCTCAAGGCTTCCCATTGCCAAACTTTATGAGGACCTTGTGCAGGAAACCATGCCTGCAGAACAGATATTTAATTCATGTTCAAAGTCCAGCTTAAAAGATCTTAAGGGAAAGCTCCAAAGGCATGACCTATTAGCCCTACCATTGCCTAATAGTTAAGTCATAATTTAATTAATTTGCTTCATGTATAAGGGGTCATTGTAAATGTCCTTCTCATTGCCACTACTCCTCAACCTTGATGCACTAGTCTTCTATATTTCTGACCACTCAAAATGCATTTCATTGTTTAGAAATCTCAATGTCCTCATAATGAATTATTATCAAATTGCAGAGTAATCATCTTGTCATCAATTTTTAGCTGTTTCCCTTTTTTCCTATGTTCTTATGCTCCTTTAACTCAGTCATAATAAACTCAGAATCCTAAAATTACCTGTAGAACAGCAAAAGAAACTGCATTATCATTGTTAGAATTGTGGCACACAAACAGACATGGTGCTAGAGAAGGAGCTGAGAGTTCTACATCTTAATGAGAACACACAGGGAGTCTGTGTTAAACACTGAGAGTAGCTTGAGCCTTTAAGACTTCAAAGCCCACCCTCACAGTGACACACTTCCTCAAATAAGTTCACACCCATTTTAACAAAGCCACAACTCCTAATAGTGTCACTTCCTATGGGGGGCATTTCTTTCAAACTGCCACATTCCACTCTCTGGCCTCCATAGGCTTGTACACATATGACAAAGCAAAAGTTCATTGAGTCCAACTTCAAAAGTCCCCATAGCGTAGAACAGTCTCAATCCAGTTTAAAAGTCTAAAATTCAAATTCTCTTATGAGATTTATGAAATCTGAAATCTCTTAATTGTAGTCACCCCAACAGTGACAAACTTCCTACAACAAGGCTACACGTACCCTAGCAAAGTCACAACTCCTAATTGTTCCAATCCTTTTGGTGACCATATTCTACCAAATGACCACACTAGATAATCCTGCTAGAAAAGTGGAGAGATGTTAGAACTCATATAAACAAAACTGCTTTTCAGATCAGTCCTTTGCTTGCTTCAAGACTCAGAGGCAGACGTTAAAAGAACTTACAGTTCTTTTCATTACCTCTATTTTAATTTGCCAAAACTCTCTCCACTTGGTTTTTGTTTTGTTTTGTTTTGTACCAGTTTATCATTTCAATCCACTGAATTAGAGGTTGTTTGTTGACTACAAGAATAATTGATCAATATACAAAAAAAGGAAAAAATATGCAAATGGGAGCAGAGTCAAGAGTGTGTGAAACCAGGCAGCAAAGAAAGGGAAAGAGACAGAAATATAACCAATTCATAGGGGATAGAAAAAGCAGCTACTCATAACTTGAAGTAGTAAAATTTTAGTAAAAATAACAATCATAATAAAAAACATTTAAAATATATGTTTGGAATTGGATCTGAAGAACAAAATTTTTAGGCATAATATTGAGGGTAGTCACTAGGCTGTTCTTTACTACATATAAATATATGTTACATGAAAGCAAGAGAACAAAAGTGGAAGAGGAAGTGATGGAGAACGTAGAGAGAAGGATGTTTGTCTGTTACAGACACAAAGACAACCAACATGCAAACCAAAGGATACATGAGGAGGGTGCAGACCTTATTAGCAAAGAAAAATAAACAGTGACACTCTTCCTGTTTCATTAATTTCTTTTTTGATTTCCTTATTATTTTCTGCCATTTACTTAATTTGGGTTTGTTTTGTTCATATTTTTCCAAGTTCTTAAATTTCATCATTAAGTCATTTAGCTAAGTTTGTAGTGTTTTTTTTACTGCTTGCACTTTTTCTTTTTATTGAAAATAAACTATTTTCCCACAAAGTATATCCTGAGTAATGTTTTAATTATATCCTGATTAAAGGGAACAAAGCTTCCTCTGTCTCTTACAGTTCCTGCTCACCTCTCCTCCCCTTCAGATCCACACCCTTTCTGTATCTCATGAGAAAAGAACAGGCTTATAAGAGATAGCAACCAAACATCGCAAAATAAATTATAAGATAAAGCAAAAACCATCAAGTCAATGCTAGAGAGGTGACCCAATAGAGGGAAAGGGGCATAAGACAAAGAATAAGAACCAGAGACCCACTTTTTCACATGCTTAGGAGTCCAATAAAAACACTAAGCTGAAAGCTATAAAGTATATGCAGAGGACCTGGTGAATACCTGTGTAGGCTCAGTTTCTGCTGATTCAGTTTCTGTGAGTTCATATGAACCTCAGTTGTTGCAAAGGGACTTGGTTTCCTGGTGTTCTCCATTCCTCTATGTACTTATACTCTTTTTACCTCCAATTGTATGAAGCTTTCTGAGCTCTGAGGGAAGAAATTGGATGGAGATAGCCCATTCAGGGCTCTGTGTTACAAGGACTCGCTCTCTGTATAATTTTGGCTGTTGGTCTCTCTGTCTGTTACCATCTGCGACAGGAGGAAACTTCTCAGACTATGAGTGAATAAGGTAATGTTATATGAGTATAGCTGTTGTGGTCTCTTTGTACACTGGGAAGATTTGACACCTGGATTGTTTTTAATAAAAAGCTGAATGGCCAATAGCTAGGCAGCACTAATTCTCTTGTTCCTGAAGTGTTCTCTTAGTGGTGTACCTTGGCAGTGCCTGCAAAAAGGTACCACTTTGCATTTTTTACTCACTAGACTTTTTTGGCACTTGGTCTGGCCATGCAGAGATTTCTTCCTGCGACAGAGCTGGTCTTTTTGTCTGTTTCTGCCTGCTTTTCCACCCTAAAGTACGTAAACTCTGTTACACTTGCAAAATCTCTTAACCTTTACAGCTCTACTTTCTCACTTCTAAAGAATCTTCAATTCCTGTGATTTCTTACATGTTGCCCTATACTGTAAACTCTTATTTTGGGGTTTATAAGTTGCTCTTCTGACATGGTTTATAATCTATATAATTTATAACAAGGTCTATTTCCCACAGAAAGCTCTGTTTTTTTTTGCTGCTTAAAAAGTACTATATGGACCTGGACCTGTATATTTTCTTGTGGACGTGGAGCCACACAGAATTATTTCATCTTGAGTTGGGTGTGTAACTTTAAATGGCCACTGCATGCTTTTTGTCTGACTGGTGCCTGGATTTGTGTGTTCTGTCTGCCTATCTTGCTCAGCTGTTACTATTACAGTTAGCTACCTGAGCCCATAATTTGCCTCTGGGATTCCTGACCAGTGAATCTGATGCAATGGCAGATTGATATGTCTAAATAATATTAAAGTTATTTTATGCTGTTCTACTTTATTAAGGAAACAGTCAAAGAACTAATTATGGTTACAAATCTATAGCAGAAAGTTACCTTCCATCTTGTGACTCCAAAGTGGAAATGCTCTGGAAAACAACACACGGTTTGCCACCACCTTAATTAAGTACAGCTACATAGGCAGCCACCATTTTGACTAAGGTTGGAGAAGAGGGAGATCAGGTGACTTCACCACCATCTTTAGCAAAGGTGACCACATGGAGTGGGCCCACCAAGGAGACAACAGGTCTCTAAGATATTTTAGGTTAGGATGGATTTCTGTATGATAATTCCTGTCCCTTCCTGAAAACAATGTTTCTAAATGATTGGATTTAAAGCAATATTGGTTTACTGAGGTATTAAAACTGTACCTCCCTGCATTCATGTACAGGAACATATCTTGCTGGCAGTCAGATTTTGGTATGTAAGAATAATCCACTTGGTATTGATTTTAGAGACACTAAGTTGTTTACACTGTTAAAACTTGGTTTTGCCTTCTACAAATTATGGTTATGCTCTTTATGTTCATTCTTAAAATAAAAAAAGCTGAAAGCTGAGACTGAGACTGAGGTCTTCCCATCTCATTATGAACCGAAACAGTGACCTCAGCAGCCTGGTAAAGGGTCTCTCCTTTACTAGGGTCTACTGAGGCCAACAGAGATTGATTTAGGAATGTATATCAACTTCCTTGCTCTTCAGAAACTCTTATTTTTTAAGGCTAACCTTAACATGGATAACATTATAAAATCCTAATCTTCTAAGGTATACAAGTTAACCATCAGTTACCTAATAAAGAATCAAATTCTTTAATATGATCAAATTTATCTTATATGTATGTTCTCAAAAATAAGCCTAAAAGAGTAACTAAAATTAAACAACATTTGTCTAGTTCAGATATATCTAACAGTGAGATTATGTATTCCCTGTGTTTGTATGGGTGTAGTTCATCTCCTTAGATTGAATTTTCCTTCTAACACCTTCTATACAGCTGAATTTGTAGACAGATATGATTGAAAATTGGCTTTATCATGGATTATCTTATTTTCTCCATACAGGGTGATTGAAAGTTTGGGTAGGAACAGTAGTCTGAGATGGCATATGTGTTTAGTAGAATCTGCAGCACATCTGTCCAGGTCCTTCTGATTTCTAGATTCTTCATTGTTAAGTCAGCTGCAATTCTAATTGGGCTGCCTTTATGTGTTACTTGCTATTTTTCCCTTATAGCTTTTAATAATTTTTCTTTGTTCTGTACATATAGTGTTTTGATAATTATGAGCGAACTATATATTTTCTTTTCTTGTATAATCTATTTGGTGTTCTAGATGCTTTTTTAATCCTTGTAGGTAACCCCTTCTTTAGGTTAGGAAAACTTTCTGAGTCTTTTTGCTGGCATTCTTTTTCCTTTTTTTTAGTCTACTGTTATTAGATTTGGTGTTTGTATAGTGTCCCAGATATTCCGCATCTGTTAGAAGCTGTTCTTTTCATTTTTGATGCTGTTATTATTTCATTTTGCTTATTTTTAGATTCAAATGAATACACGATGAATGTATTCATTTATTTTATTTTATCTTCCTTCAATGCCTGAGATTTTCTTTCATCTCTTGTATTATGTCCATAAAGCTTGATCCTGAAGTTCTTGTTCAAATTCCTAAAATTTTCATTTCCAAAATTGCCTCGGTTTGTGTTTTCATTCTTCTTTAATGAATGTTATCATGTTCACAAAAGCAGTTTTGCTTTTTCTTTCTTGTGTTTCAACTATTGTGGACTAGTCAGGTTCTGCTGTGGTAGGATATCTGGGCACATGTGAAGAAACATTGCCTTCTTTGTTACTATGTTTTTACCCCAGTGTGTAATTCATCAAAGATTGGGATGATTATAGGTCTAGGTGCTGATTTCTGAATTAGTGTTTATTGCTTTGGTGTTTTGTTCCTCTATGGATTATAAGAGAGTGTGATTAGTGTGTTTCCAGGTAGGAAACTTTTTTTGAGCCTGATAGGTGTGGCCACTTGGGATTCCAGGCATAATGTGCTTCTGGGTTTTGGAAGATGACACCTGGGGATGGGGATAGGATAGAGTTCTGAAGGGGTTCACAGGATGGAGCAGAACAGAATGTTCAGTCAGGATCTGCCAATTTAATCTCCTTGGAATTGGGCATGGGGGACACAGTGAACAGCAGCCACTCCAGCTGGTCCGGTATGGCACTGAGGATGAGACTGGGGTGACCATTAGACCCTAGAGGAATGAAAGTGGAGGAGAAGTTCCACAGACAGACTACCTGCTTTCTTGGCAGGAGTGATGTGTAGATTAGGGAGGAGTGTCTCCTGAAATCAGGGGCTTGGACAGAGCCACTATTTGGCATAGGGAATTTAGGAGGGAAAGGTCTTGGGGATCCAAAGCAGATGAGGGAAAAGGGAGAAGGAAGGCTGCAATGGGTCTTTAGTGATAGATATGGATGAGACTGAGAGATGGCTTATGGAGGAAAGGATGGAGTTGTGATTGTCTTTAGTTAGCTTTCTTGTTCTCTTGGCTTGCTCAGCTGGTGTGTTCAAAGTTAATGTCTACTAGTGTTGGAGGCTTGGATACTGGGATGAACTGGGGGTGGAGAATTCAGGGAGAACATCTGTATAATCAGTTGCAGATGGACTTAGAGAGGAAAGGGAGACTACAGCAGGTGTTTTGCTAAAGAGCTGTGGGTGAGACTGACTGAACTGGATCTGGAAGAGCAGAATGAGAGGTGTGGATATACTGTCAGCCTACTTGTTTACCTGTCAAGAGTGCTTCATGAGTTAGTAGAGTTGCCTGCTGAAGTTGGCGGTGTGGTTGGGACAAAACAAAGAGCTGGGACAGGAAGGATAGAAGGAGAATATAAGTGGGATCCACAGGAGATGGGAAAAAGGGGCCTGCAAAGCTGCCACTGAGTTCTGTTGCAGAGCTGGGGTGAAACTAGGGGACTGGATCTTAGGGAACAGAGGGAATAAAGGAGAGCTGTAGGCAGCCTAGCTGTTTTTCTGGCATGAATGTGCCCTAGGCTAGCAGTGGCTGCCTGCTGGAGTTGGGGGCTTGGATAAAATGAAAAATATGGGCAGGGAGGTCAGTAGGGCATTGTCATGTGGGACCCATAGGACATGTAGGCAGAGGGAAAGGATGACAGTAACTGGCACTTTGTTGCAACACTAGGGATGAGATTAGGGTCTTAGGTTTGAAAGGAAGGAGGGAATTGTGAAGGTCTACAACAGCTTCCTGTTTTCATGGACTTCCACCTGGTGTGTTCCCAGCCAATGCCTGCTGACCATTTCCCTGCTGGAAAGCAGGATTATGGGGTAAGTTGGAGGGAGGGAGGTTGGGTGAGAAGATCCTTGTGATCCATTGGGGAAAGGGCCAGAGAGGAACAGGAGACTGCAGCAGCTTTTCTATAGACAAGGGGAAGACACTGGGGGACTGGATCTGTAGGAACAGAATGAGAAATATATAGATCTGTTGTCCTGCTTTTTGCATTGGCAGGAGTGACACTTCTTGTTCTAATTTTGTTTTAATGTAGGTACTTAGAACTATGAACTATCCTACTAGAATTGCTTCTATTTTGCCCCAGAGACAGTATTGTGATGTGTTTTAGCTACCAATTACTTTACTTTAATCAAGTTATGCCATCTGTCAATCCTTCTTGGAGAGCCATAAACTACTTAACAAAAATTTCAGTTCCAAGCATAAGAAACAGCTTCGAGCTGTTTGTCAGGTAGTCCAAGTAGCTCTCCATACTATATAAGATGTTGTCCCCCTGAGTTGCCTCTCAGTAGTTAAACCTAAATGGCTATTATTTCACACAAAGGACTTGGAAATTTTGAGCTGGATCTAACATTAAAAACTCTTTCATGCAGTCTGAATTTTATGGTACCAAAAGGTGATGTGTAAGTTTGCAGAGGAGAGCAATCAATTCGTATACCTAGATGTGATTTTAATGATCTCCAAGGGACAGCCTGGCAAGATATCCCTAATGGTAAAGTAGTGGCTCTAATATCTGGAAAATAACCAGAAGCAGTCTAAAAGATCAACTCAATATTTGAAAAATTACACCTTGTACTAGAAACTTAGACAACTATCAGGACTACTGAGGTCATGAATCTTAGAGAAGAACTAATGCCACTTTATTGGACTGGAATAATTTCTTGCTTCATTCTAAACCTTATCCTTGTACCCGTAAGATAAGCTCATTTCTCTTTCTTCAGACCTCAAAGAAGCTTCTTGTATTAATTGACAGACACTGTTACAAAAAACAACACACTGATCAAATGCAGAGATCAACTGAATTTGGATGTAAAGCCTCAGCTTATATGATTACAACCAACCTCTTGAACCTAAGTCTCAGAACATCTCAATAGAGGAGTCAGAAAGATGTTAAGAGCCAGAAGACCATGAAATATGCTATGAGATTATATCTTCTAGAAATGATAAAGAAGCTAAGTCCATGGTAGTTCAATAATATAGCAAACTAAACAAGAATTATAAAAAGTGAAAATGCCAAAATACATGCTACCTCAAAAGTAGAGAATCTCAAAGAATCTACACAAAAAATTATGGAAAATAAGTAACTGATAACAAAGGGAGTGTTACTTTCTCTCAGAAATGACCCATCTAATTTGGACAAAAGGTTACTGGAAGGGCTACTGTGTGGAAAGTAATGGGGAAGTAATGTAATTATATTTTAAATGAAGTAAGCTTAAAATAAACTATGGTTCAGTATGTCAAACACAGACACTCAGTATGAGATTTTGTGTTGAAAAGTTATTAAAGTAACCTTGGAGAGATCATCAAAATGTGTTGATGTTTCAGTGAAGAATAAGATAAAGAAACATTCTCTTGGTATAGTTTACCAAGAGCAAGCCTAAATTGGAATTGTTCACTTCTATTTCCATGACCTCCATCTGTCTGTAGTTTGTGGATTGTGCCCTCTCTGTTTATTATGTGTGTCTGATCTGTTTGTCCATATTGCCTGCCTGCAGTGACTCTCAGTTGTCTGTGTCTATTTTCTGCCTGTAACACTGGGTTTTTCTTGCTGAATGCAGATGTTATCAATGAATTTCAACATATTTTTTCTAACATTTATGGTATATTTGTTGAAGGCTGCTTTCAACCTGTTGCCTATTTTCAACAAATAATTAGCACAACACATACTGATATAAGCATTATTCTGGACCAAGAATGTGGATTTAAGATAAATCCAAGGCATAATATGGTTGGTTACATTACTATTATAAAAGCAGGTGAGTCTGCAGTAAGACAAGGCTAGGCTTCATATTTTTCAATGCTCTCAGGGCACATTATTAACTTGGCTACAAGATATGGAAAACATTTCATCTGTTTGAAGGAAAGAAGCAGTTTCAAAAAAACAATCCATTACTGCGGGACTTACAGAAAAATTGAGACTGTGATGGCTATTCTTGGTTGTCAACTTCACTTCATCTGGAAGGAACTAAGACACAAATGCCTGGGCATACCTGTGCCTTTGTTTTTAAAAATCAAATTGTTTGAAGTCGGAAAACCCACTTCTCATCAGGATCTTGAGATGGTAAGACACACTTTTCATGCAGATCTTTTGAGGTAGGAAGATCCACTTTTAACCTGGATTCCAACTTCAGCTGGCAGCCTACAGCACATAGAAGAAGAAAGCATGCTCTCTTTTTTTTCGGCTTGCTCTCATTCTCACTAGCTATTCCTTCACTGACATTAGAGTCTACTTATTTGGGATTCTGGCATTTACTGAAGACCATCTAAGACATCCAGCCTCATGACTGAACAACTGCTGGATTCTTGGTTCTTCTGTTGGTCAACAGTGAATCTTGAACTGGCTGGACCACAGCCTTTAAGCCATTCTAATTCATCCCTTTATACACACATATATGTATACATACATACATATATATATATATATATGCATACACTAATTCTGGAGAGAACCCTCTAGAGAACCCTAGTTAATATAGAGACAAAAGCCAGAGTAAGACTTGACATGTAAAGCCTACACTGTCTTGTTACCCTAATGAAATAAAGGAAAATATAAAGTGAATGTGCGTACTGCTAGAAAACACTTCCTGAGGAAATGTTTCTGTTTCCTCTCCAAAACACACCTAAGTCTGAACTCCTCTCATAGTGACCTGTGAAGTAAAGATATTTCTCTGGTTTTAAAATTTCAACACCAAGTCAGAATGATAGTAGAAAATAGAAGATCCTAAACGCCAGTGTTTTCTGGGTTTTTCTTAGGAGAGACAGGGATGAATTCTCACAGAGAATGAAGATTAGATAAATAAATGACATTCCCAGACAATTCTTCTTGCTATGATGCCTGAAGTGTTTGTTATAAAAATAACCATAGATATTATCTAACTAGTATCAATCTAGACATTTTTGATTTTGTACTTCTAGGGTTTATGCATGGCCAAGCAAAAATATTTAGCAGAAAGATAAAATCTCCACATCCCTAGATCCCAAAAAATATGTCTAATTTCCTCGTTAGTTCATTTAAAGAATAGCAATTGGTCCTGCAGAATATATATATGTCAAATACAAATTAGACACATTTTGATCCTCACTAACATCAGATTTTAAGTCCAAGTCTAACAATGTATGCTAAAAATGTTTTCAAATAAAGATAAATGCTACAAAAGGCACTGAAGGACTCAAGGGTAGTCTCCGGTGCTGGTAAAAGTGGCAGCATTAGGGTAATCAGGAAAGTAATTCTGAGTCAGTAGGCTCAGATCACTGGAGGTACCTGCTGGGCAGTGCTAGGATCTGCGAGAAGATGACTAGAGTAGTCTGGAGCTCAGGGAGCCTGTGGGAGGATCCCAAAATCAGTCAAAGAGATGGGAAACAGTACAACCCAAGAAGACTGAACAGACTCTGGGGAGAAGATAATTTTTATTAGGCACACATATTATTTTAGACACATACTTCTAAGTGTTGATGCAATTTTTTGAAATACTGCTTTTAAAAGTTGATGTAATGTTTGGAATGTGCATTCCCATTTGAAAGATTACTTCTTTAAGCATAAGGCCTGCTTTTTTTTCAAAAAAACAATTCAACGTAAGGCCTTTCTTAATTGCTGACATTTTGTCTTTAAAATAGCATTCTTAACATGCAAACTAATTTCTATATATAATCTATTTATAATCAGACTAACAAAATTAATTGAAAGTTTAAATACTTTATTTATAAATGAAATCTATATGTCATTAAAGAGAGTAGCAGACATACCTTCTCATATATCTTGTCATGTATATTTGTGGCAATTAATGATTATCATAGCTTTTAGGTGGTGCTAGGTAAATGCTAAGAGTAAATGATTCTTATTTTGTGCATCATTCATGGGGCATGGACTTTTTTTCTTACTTTTTCCCAAGAAGAAACTCCATCTTCTTTTGTGTTTCTTGGAAACTAGACATCTGGGTCTCACCTAGGGATTTCTCCTCTTAGTGGAGCCATCAAAAAATTAACATATATTCACATTGGACAGTGTTGCTGAGGTTACATTTTACATGGAATGAAACATGTAGGAGATTTATTCCTATATATAGCCAAAAAAGATTTGTTTGAAAGCAAATACTCATCTATGAAATTTAAAGTTCAATATACACAATTTTATTTTCTAATGATTGAATCAATCATTTGTTTTTTGTACTATTTTCTAAAAAATAGAACTTCTCTTCACATAGGTATTGTTTATTTGTTTCCTTTCATATAATATATTTAAAGATATCATGGAAACATTTTACCTTAAAGAAAGCTGCCTGAACCATGTTGTAATATAAGGAGAGAGACTAGTATCATGTTGTTAAATGTATAGGTTATTCTTGAATTTATAATCAAACCACTCTAAATCAGACTGCTTTGTAAATGTGTCTGCATCGTATCAGAATACAAAAGAGAGGCACAATAACAACAGTATCTTGTGCTATATTTTACTATGAAGTTGACATTGAGGATGAAATTCACTAGAGTATTGATTAAAATTCCCCACCCCAGTTTCATCTACTGCCATCCCTAAATTAATCCATAGGTAGAATATAAATCATTATACTATCTGTCTTATGCACAAATATTTGAGCCAAAGAAAATTAATCTGCTCAGAGTGGATATGTAAGTTGGCAGCTCATGTTGATTTTGAGGATAAAGATTGATCTGAAGAATCTAGACAAAGATGTGTGTGTACTGACAAAGACGAACCAAGCCATGTGCAAAAAAAGTGAGGCACAGCCTTAGAGACAGTCAGACTCAACAGATTTATTACCCTAGAGAAGTAATAAATAAAAACTAACTTCCTATTAGTTGTTTCATTGTTTTAATTGGAATTTTTATAACTCGGCCTTTAAATGTTTTGAGATTTTTCTGGAACTTCTCATTAGCTTCTTCCTGATTCGTTCTGGATACATCTGTTTAGAACCTTATGATTTTTATTGAGGCACATGTCACTAAACTGCATAATACTCCATGCATCATACAGGTCTCTGGGTAAGTGAGAGGATGTAAAAAAGAACTAAATATATGTGAAATATTTCTTAGATGTAAGATTTGTGTCTCTCTCAAGGAGCCTGGAATTACAAATAAACATTATTTACCACTCTAAAAATATTCCACCTATTTGCTATATGAAACATTAGATCTAAACCAAATTTCAAACAGTCAAATGTAATAATTTTTCATCTCAGTTTTGCCACAATATAAATATTAATCCCAAATAGAAACATATTTTCTTTCTTTTCAGCTCACTGTTTTGGTACACTGAGACATGAATGTGCTCTCAGGCTAGTTGTATCATCAGTACTCAAAAAGAATTTATTCTAAAAATTCTGTGTGACATGTAAGAACTTACTATGATAACAAAACAAGATATGAAGCCAGGTGAGAAGATCAAAGCACTAAAATCCACATGAAGTAGTCATCACACTAAGATAATGTACCTGAATAAAATTCAGAATTTACTTAAATAAGAATTGCATTTTCAGAGGAAAGATGGAGAATGTTTTAAGTGCTAAAATGTATTGGTACTTTTATCTTTCAAATAATGAGTTTAAATCAGATTGAAGTTTGCTTCTCTGAAATGTTATACAGGTTTTTTTTTTAATGCTGAATACTACCTCAGAGATGGTTAGCTTCTCTGTTTCCTGTGTTCCTGGTTGCTACATCTGTGGATGTATAGGAAGGCAATGTTCAGGAAAAATGTGTAGCATGATTTGTGAGAATATTACCAAATAATACCTTTGAAAATTGATAGAAATGAAAGATGACTATTTCTGAGAGATAGAGAAGACTTTTCTTGGCAGTCCTGGCTATCCTGGAATCCACTTTGTAGACCAAGGTGGGCCTTGAACTGAGAAATCCACCTGTGTCTGTGCTTTGAGTGCTGGGATAAAGCCATGTGCCACCATGCCCAGCTTGAATGATGGCTTGTTAAGAAGTCATTCTGAAAGGCTTAAATTTTTGTCAGAATAATCCCATCCTCATTTAGTAGGTGAATGTAAATAAAGACAATCTGATATTTTAAGAGAAAATTGTTCATTATCAGATTTAATTGGGACTGCATTTATCCTCTAGCATTCCCTGTACCTACCCTTGCCTTGTGTCCATGTTTGCTTCTATGGCCTGGATAGGAGGAAACACCGGATCTACAGCCTCCAGTTCATCAGAGTAAAACTACTGAAAGCCATGGAAATTTTCTGTGATTATCCTTGGGCAGATAGTAACAAATGAAAGACTTCACAGGGCTTTCTATGCTACTTTCCCTTCCTGTTTACTTCACAACTACAAAACATGCCCATTGATTTCAGTAGCCAGCAAGAGACCAAGGACTTTATATCCAGACTCTTACTCTCGTCTTTTTTTTACAAAGTCTCCCAAAATTGAATCAACTAACTGTCTGTGTATTCTTAAACATCATATTTTGCCAAAAGTTTTTCTTGAGAGACTGTCAATCAATCTACAAATCAACAATTAATTGTTGTTTTTATCTTCTTTTATCGAAAGAAAACTCTTAATGTCCAAAAACCATTGAGACAGACTTAGCTAATTTGAGTAGGAGCTGTCTCTGTAAGAGAGCACCTTCAGGCCATAAACACCAAGGGGACAGAAAGAAATAGTGTGTTTTCTACATGCACTGTCAACATTCATACTCAGACTTCAAGACTTTTTTTTTTAATCCCTTTGAGCTTCAGCCAGAGGAAGCCTTGCAACTCCCATGGGTTGGAGGCATTGGAGTCCTTGACTCGGCCATGCCCATGTCAAATGGCACACATTCACTCAGAACTTCACAAGCTCCCCACAGTGCAGTGATATTGATCTCTGGCCTCCACATTCATTCACAAATGGCATGCATATGAACATAAAACATAAGTACATGCACACATAAACATATATACTCAAATGTACACAGAAAATAACTTATTGATATAGAGTATATCTGTAACATTTTGGCCACTTTGTCATTCAGGTTTTCCCTTATCCACTTCACAGGAGCACTCTTTGCCTTGATGGATAATCAAGCTTATCTTATGATATAACATTATATTCAATAATCATTCCAATAAAATCTATTAGTTTAATTGTGTTGAAGATTACTTTTCTTTTCTTAGTAGAAGTTTGATTCTTTGAAAAAGAATTGACTACTTATAATCATTTTATCTTTAATATCAAGGGTAGTGTTTGTCACTGCATAATGTCTCAACACATACTTGTCAAATGATTAACTGTCAAAGATTTCATTAAAAAATGGTCTTGCCATCATAAAACTTATAAGTTGATGCAAAAGAGATCATATTTAAAATTTATCCATACCCAATTTAAGATACATGATGAAAATTTATAAATTATTCTATACATGAATTTTTAGCCTTTTTGATGGCCAAGAGCTTTAGTTGATTTAAAAAAAATTATCAGCTAGCCAGTGGGTTTGCATGCTCTTTATCCCAGCACTCAGGAGGCAGAGACAAGCAGATCTCTGTGAGTTCAAGGGCATCCTGGTCTACAGAGGAATTTCCAGGATAGGCTCCAAAACTGCAGAGAAACCTTGTTTATGAAAAAATAAAACAAAAAAACAAAACCAAAACCAAAACAAAACCAAAAAAAGACATCACAAAGAAAGAAAAATATTTTTTTATCAAATTTATTTAGTGTGTGAGTATGTAAATATGTATCAGAGACTAACTTTTCCTATCCTCTCTTTTCACCTTGTTTGTTATAGAAATTGAACTCATGTAATCAGCAAGTATGTTTACCCACCTGGCCATCTTGCAAGCTTTAACTTCTTCAAAGGTTTGAAAAATATGAATATGCAAATCTTTGCATCTGAAATAAAAAATTTCTCTATCTCCCTAGGAAGACAGTATTTTTACCATCAGGGTTATTTTCTTTTGATCACTCATTAGAAATAATGTAACTGGCTTCTCTGATTCTAGTCCTTCCCAAATTTAACGTTTGTGATTTTCTATGAACTTCTATTAACCCATGTGGAAAGTTGAGGAAGCCCAGTGTGAATGTATGAAGAATAGATGAGTTCTGTGTCAATGTGTATGACTAACATGGGCACATCCATATAAAGAACTGAAGAAAACATGTTTTTGAGAACTAGTCCTGACCCCACCCTGCCTGTTGACTAGAACGTTAGGTGTTTTCCAATAGCCTGCAGGTACTTCCCTGTCCTTCACCTGACCTAGCAACCACCCATCCTGCCTTTGACATAACCAGTCATAGTAAATGCCCTTAAAATGAGCCAATCCCTGAATTTGACAAACAACCCACTGTACCCCCCTCCATGAATATGTATTTTTTTTGCCTTTAAAAGTAGCCTGTAATAGCTAGTCGGGGCTTCTCTCCCTCGCCTGGCTGAGGAGCCGTTTGTGCAAAAGAGAATAAAAGTCCTCTTGCTTTTGCATCAGCTGGACTGGTGATTGGTTCCATGGGGCAACCCTCCTGAGGAGTTAGCACCCCAGAGTTGGGGTCTAACAGAACCAATATTTCATAAAAACAAAATATTTGCAAAGTTTTTATAGGCTCCAGGTATGAGCATTAATGAACGACTGACCAGTGTGTGTAAAATCCAGCAATGACAGTTTCCTCCTCCTAGATTTCCAGAGTCTAAGACTGCTCACCTAAATAGACTCCCTACTGAGATTATCCAACCCTTCCCCCTGTGCTGTACATAAAATATGAGCTAAGACTCAGGGTTACTGTGGTATTTAGGGCCACTTTATCTGATTATGCATGACCTACCTGCCCCCAACTTTTATCTCCTTGTGTTTCCTTCTTCAGTCCCTCACCACAGCAGTTACATTTTCAGGATTCACCTGTGCTAGACACAGCAGACCTATATTTTCCAAGTAATTGCAGTTACAGCTATAAATTATAACATATATCAGCAATATTTTAAATTATCATTACGTCTGTCTGTAGTCTATATCTATTTCCCATCCATTTATTTACATCAATATGCATATGCAAAAAATATATGTGTGTGTATTTTGTTCATATATCATCCATAAGTCTGTTACCTATTTGTCTATTTATTATCTACTTCAGTACCTGCTTGTAGAAATGCAGATACAGCTTTAATGGTCAGATACGTCCATAAAGACAAGAAGCTTTCTAGATTGACCGCTGAACAAACTGAAGATTGCTAAGTGGAAGTAGTTGCTTCTTGGTTAAGCCATTTTTTCATGTGTGAGTTCAAAATTTGGAACATTAGATTCTTTGTATGATGAGAATTACTGAGTTTATTTGAATACCAGAAGTCAACTAAATTACCATGAACAGAAAACTTAAGCACAAATTTCATCTCACCTTCAGAATTTCATCATATTTCTTATATCAGATAGCCTATATATTTATTTCAATATAATAGTAACATTGCAATATAACAACAGGGAACAAAGGCATAGGAGTTCTGAACCCTGGAAAGAAACTATAGAATGGGAATCTCAGTCATGGCTCTGACGGAAGTTGAAAAATATCAACTTTTTTTTCTCAATTCATCAAGGTGTTAAAGGTGCATTGTCCTGATTTTTAATTGTCTGCATTTTAATTGTGGAAAAAGGCATGCAAGACAGAATAAAGGCAAAGGACTTACCTACAAAGGAGTGATTGTAGCTCATTTCTAACAGTCCTTTGGAATCTCCTCTCTGTACTGCATGATCATTTACTGGACCTTGAATGAGCTGCTATTGTATATGTCCAATGATGGCATAGGCCTAACAGTATATGATGCACTTTCCTAATATATGAATATTTTTTCTGTTAAAAATTATGTTGTCTCTATTTTCATGGGAAATTTATACTATTCATTTTTTCAAATGAAGACACAATAGAATCTCATTCTTATCAAAGATTACTAAAAGACAGCTAATGTGATTGTGAAGTTATGGTATGTTACTTGTTAGGCAGCAGAAGATCATAGAGAAAAAATGCATACTGTTTTGTCATAAAGAATTAATAGGAGAGGGAAAAATGTATAACCTGATTTTATAGTTTATGACAATAAATCATATGGCGACCCATCAGTATGGATGTTTGTGATATTATGGATCATTTATAAGATTAATCTATTATTTTCATCAAATGAAGCAATGCACCTTTTCAGTACAGAAAAGGATGTGCATGTATGCACATGTATGTGCACATATGTATACCCATACCATCACCTACACACACACACACACACGGCTCCCATTAAAGGATCTACTGTAGCAATATTTTTCTCATTAATAACGATGACCTATTTAAATAAAGCATGCTGAAAATATGGTGGATATAAACTTTATTAATTAAACAAACAATATACATTTTTGGTGATATTATCACAGCCTGAAAAGACTAAACTATGTTTCATTGTGTTATTTATTTCCAAAAAGTAGGAAAGTAAACAAGGAAGTTTTAAATTATCCTTTTTAATTAACAAGAAAAATATGAATGTTGATTCACTGTGGTTAACCACAAGATGAGATTTTGTGCACAGCTAATTTGCTATGATAACATAGTTCATTCAGTTTTTCTGTGCTTGAAAATGAAAGCATATGCAAGAAGGAAGAAGCACAAGACCCCAGAGAATTCTTGTTTTACAGTTGTTTTAAGCTTGTGTTTACAAAAGGAGAAAGAATTTTGACATAAAATCCACACAGTGCTAGAATCCACTTTAGGATATGCTCACCCATTCCTCATTGCCCAGTTGCCACAAAAAGCCATTTCTGGCATAAGGATGAATGGAAAAAGCCCTTCCCTTAGTTTAAGAGTTATAACAATGACAATGAACAAATCTTGGATAATTTACTTTGTATTTCAGGCATCCAAGTTTTGGCTTCTATAAAACATGTATTTTTCTATAGAACCTCACAAGCAGAATGCTCTTTGATTCACTAAATTTGTATACCATAAATGTGTCTTCCTTTTCTGGTTTGTGGAATATAAACTATTATTCCTTTGGTTGAATAAATACGACACTGGTGTTTTCTTCATGAAGAATGGATTTTCACCTTTGATGCTATCTAACACTGTGTGCTGTGGCAGGGTGTATGTGGGGGGTCAGTTCCATTTGCTACCATACTGAGTGACACATTAAGTATAATGAGGGAGGCCTGACTACAGTATGCTAGTAGAAATGATTGTACATAGCTTGATTACTTCTAAACTGAAACTGTTGATTTTCTAACCTATTCTCTATGTTCTCTTTTTCCAAAGGAAGTGCTTGACATGAAGCTCAAGTGTTTTTTAATTTTTTTAAAACAATAGGAAACAAGAACTCTTTGAATTTGTCTCCAATGAGTACAGAACAAAATAACATGGCATAATCTATGCAGAAATTGACTTGGAAGTCCAGGATGAATTTTATCTGCCTTTACACCATCAGTAAAACACAAATAATCCTAACCAGATAGTTTTACTTTAACCTATGGAAGTCCACTAGAATCCTCAGTATCTTGATTGCACAGCTTTATGCAAGCACCTGTATTACTTACTGATCTAAAATTTAAAATCTTTGTTTAGAATTGTACATTTTTAAAAACTTTTATCGAGCATAAAATACAATAAAAGGAGACATAGAAATTAGGGGTTGGGGCAAGGAAGAAAGATGGTTGGAATTGATAAGCATGGGGAGGAAAGAGAGAAGGAAAGAGAAGTAGCTAGTTGTTAAAAACATTGGGGGCTGATGATTCTCTGCCATTCTGCTATTCACAGTCATGTAAAGTAAGTTTGTTTCTACATCTCATATGTACAGTGGGTGGAAAAAGGGAACACATCCATGACTTAAACTGAAACTCTGTCAAGTATTATCTGCATGAGTAATGACAATATTATTCTGTTTGCTGAGAACCCACATGAAACTTGTAATGTCTGGTGCCAGTTTGTTTTGTACAACAAAATTAGAAACTGGGTGTCACCACCAACTCCTTCCACTCCAGCTAACTGAAAACTCTCAGACAGTACCAGTATTCTGCTTATGCTGACTACAGCTCTATCCAAATCAGTTTGCTAGAGGTAAAACATTCAGCGTATCCCATCCCTCATAATTACATTAATCTTGTTTCCTTGAACTAAAGTACTGAAGAGTTTGGAAAAGTCTCAGTACCATCACAGAATAAAGCAACTATGGTCAGATTTAAAAAAAAAATCCCCAAACAGCCTAAGTATTGTTTTTTTCTTATTTCACCAAACCACATTGTATGATTTTACTTAAAATCAATGGCCACAGAAAGAATCTAAATGCCTGCTTACATAATAAGATAATGACACCCTCCAAAATACAGAAAACCAAAATACAAAATGTAATTAGTTGCACCCTAATTTTATTCCATTAACAGAGTAATAGAGCAGCATAAGTGTACTCATCTGCTAAAGAGCCATTGTGAGTCATACCTTAATCTCATTTGAAGTCTTATGATAGTCAGGTTAGTATTATCTTCACCTGGATAATTATCTACCAACTTCCAGAGAGACATTAAGACATATAAAAATGGTGGGGTACAAACCTAAACACTAAACTCTCAACAGAGGAATCTAAAGGAGACATATATGGATCTAATCTACATGGGAAGTAGAAAAAGACAAGATCTCCTGAGTAAAACTGGGATCATAGGGACCACAGTAGAGGGTAGAAAGGGAGGGTAGAGAAAGGAAGGAGAGTGTAGAAAATATACAGCTCAATAAAAACAATTAAAAACAAGAAAGTAGCTTGAAGATCAAAATAAAAAATAAAAACACATAAAAATGGAATGGCATTTAGTATAATTATATGACAGGAATTCTAATTTTGGGTGGTGTCAGGAAATTTACTTGCTTCATCTAAACCTCAGTTTCTTTTTCTAGAAAAGAGAGAAACAAATGTCAATACTAATCTCAGGACACTTCGAAGATGAAAGCATATAGTATATGATCTCTGTGTTAATGAACCTAAGTTCACAAGGGCTGGTGAGAGGGCTCAATAGTTAGCAGGCTCTGTAGTCAACCTAAGGATCTTATCTCAGTCCCTAGAATGCATATGCTGGAAGGAGAAAACCAACACTCTCCAGTTGTCCTGTGACATTACTTGTGTGCTGTAGCATGTTTATACACACATGCACCCACAACTAATAATAAATAAATATGACATATAAACTTAGTATAGAACTTAGCATATTGTAAACTCTGTAAACATAAGTTACTGTCAGAACAAAGATGGGAAAATGCAATAATAAGAAATGTTACATACTTGGGGTAGATCAACATGGAAAGAGGGACATTCTATTAGTGAAGACCCCTTGTACAATATACGCATGATATTAAGGCACATATTAGAATCAGGCATAAATCTCATCTTCATAATAACTATTCAGCTGATGAAGATTTCTTTTTTTTGCTTGTCTGTTCTTTCTGTAAAACTGAGAGAGAAGAGGTTCTGAGTTGCACAGACATTGCAAAAATATACTTAAATAGTATTTTTTTCTGTTGATTTTATTGAGCTATACATTTTTCTCTGCTCCCCTTTCCTTCCTTTCCATTCCCCTTATAGCCTCTCCCGTGGTTGTCATGCTCCCAATTTACTCAGGAGATCTTGTTTTTTCTACTTCCCATGTAGATTA
>LOJH01010938.1:8216-23285 GCA_001685095.1 Ellobius talpinus
TGTGTGTGTGTGTGTGTGTGTGTGTGTGTGTGTGTGTGTGTGTGTGTCTGGAGATGTTCTCTTGTCTCTCCAAGACCCAGTTGTGAGGTCCCTCTGTATATAGCACCTGGGCCCCTCTCTCCATCCCCAGCTCTTGAGTCAGGCCTTGTGGTCATGAATTCTTTCTTTAAACAACTATTCATAAACACAAGCATGCGTGACTAACCAGGAGACAAACTTGATGATGCAGGTCTATGTGACTTATCTCAACTACCTGTGTCAGCTTGATGCTGAAGGGGGAGATTTCTCCTGTCAGTTCCCAGGACAAAGAATTTAGAGGAGCGAGCACTTATTCCTGGGTGGCCCTGTAAAGTCTCTGACCACAATTCCTTCCCATCCACAATCGGTTCCTCCAGGCCTGTCAGCCAAATTCTCAGATTAGAAAGATAACATCAGCAGAGAAACTGCAGCCATGACGGTCCATACTGACTCCAGGTGCCTCCTTGTCTATGGGGCTCATAAGAATGATCCAAAATATTCTGAAATGTGTCACACAGGGAGGAACAAATTATTGCCATCAATCCTCAAATTACTCAAATATGCCTTCGTCCATTTATTTCTTCAACTATTCAAACAGTAAATGGATAGTAAAATGTCAGAAAGACCATTGTCAGAGTCTGAATGCCACCACTTATATCATCTGAGTACATTATGTGTGCATATGTTTTGCTAAGGATCAAGCCCATAGCATGGGCATGCTAGACAAGCACTCTACAACAATCTATCCCCAGCTACATTTCTAAATCATGATATTAGAAAAGCTACTTAACAATCCAACCCTTGACATCATCCCTTTAAAAAGAAAACAATTGAAAAAATAAAACCAGTCTGATGGGTTCTTCATACTCCACAAAATGATCTGTATGTGTGCCCAGAGCAATACAGCCATGTAACACTGTCAAATTCCTGTGTTGGCAGCGTGATGGGATCAGCCAGCCAAGCTTCTTCAGACCAAGGTGAGACGGGACAGAATGGGTGATGTCGGCCTCGGAGTACAACAATCCTTGCGTTCTTCATGGATGAAACCCCATCTAAAGTGTGCTTAAACCATAAACAGCTTCTCTGTTTCTCCAGTTTCTTCAACTTCTTTTTTGGTTCCCCATTTCACAATGACTCAATAGCCATTTCTAGACAAGCAACCTTAACTCCTCCCTAGCCCTATCTAGAGACAGAATCAGGAACTGAAACCCTTGTCTCCATTCCACAAAGCTGGAAGCACAGCTCCTGGAGGGTGGAGTTGTCCTAGCTGCAGGGGACATTGACAACAGTGGCCCGTCCCACTGGCAGGATTCTTCGCTTTGCCTCGCTAAAACTACAACACTGTTTAGTTCTACGTTCTTGTTGTCAGAAGTTAGTGGATCCCCAGTGACTGCAGAGCTACTCACGGAGCTGGCCCCTCTCCCCATCACTCAGCTACAGTCACACAGATACCCCTCAATACTTCAAAGGATGGTGCTTCTGTCGACCTTATCACATGTCCCGAGACAACAGTTCAGCGATTTCCTGCTGACACCTGATAGGCTCAGATTACAGCCAAAGGGCACATTAAAAATTGACAGCTGACACCATTTAGCAGCCAATGGCAACTTTTCGAATTGGAGTCTTTCAGTACATGCCCGGGCAGGAGCCATGAGGGGACATATCCCATCCAGTGACTTCTGAAGTGTCTGGGTGACGGCCATTTCCCAGGATCACGAGGCTCAGGGATTGAATGCAGAGCATCAAAGGCTTTGCATCACCTCCCTCCCCTCCGCAACCTGAAATCCAATATGCTCTTTTATGAAAATGATGCATGCATATGGCTTAAAATAAATTCAAGTGCACCAGGACATTAGTCAGGGCTCTCCATCAAAACAAAATGAACTGGATGTAACTCTGCATGGTGCGAGAGAAAAAGTAACTGGAAAGTCGGGAGAAACATGGTATGTCAGTCTCAAGCCCAAATCCTGAAGGGCAGGCAGCAGGCTGCAAAACCAGGCAGAGCTCCTGTGTTCCATGCTTGAAATAAAATCTCTGCTTCTTCGGGAACCTGTAGTGTTTTTTCCAACCTTCAACAGCTTGGGTGAGACGGGTGTCATGGAGCGTTGCCTGCTTTCGAAGGAGACCCAATCTCGCAGCATCTTCATGCCAAAGAGCAGTCTCTGGGTACCGTGATCCAGCCAAATGGATGCATGAGCTCAGCCACCAAGACAGAAGATGGAAAGAGAGTCATATCCCACCTCAGACGTCCTCCCCCTCTTCCCACAGGAAAACACCATCTGTTCGGGGCTCTGTTGAAGACTGCAAAAGGCACCGAGCTTTCTCTGTCACCGGCAGTTTTTCCTCCACGCCCGGCCCTCTGTTTCATGCTTCTCTGGGAATATCTAAGCCTCTTCTGCAGCGCAGTGCTCTAATGATCATGTCCCCAGAGGCTCAGGTGTTTGAGTATTTGATCCCCAGTTGTCAGACTGTTTGGGTAGGTTTAGAAGGTATGGCCTTGCTGGAGAAAGTGTATCACTAGGGGACAGGCTTTGACATTCCAAAGTCTGAAGAACCATTCCCAGTATGCTCTGCCTTCTGCCTGTAGTTCAAGATGTGAGCCCTCAGCTTCCTGTCCCTTGCTGTGAGAAAGGCTCCCTGCCTTGAGTAAACCCGAATCAATTCTTTATCCTAGAAGTTCCCTTGTTCGTGGTGCTTCTTTACAGCAACAGGGAAGTGACCAACACAATAGCTGACCCATGGGCCCCATCACCATCATCGTATCCAACAGGATAGATAGCATAAGAGATGGGAACACCCTTCTGCTGAAGAAATAAACAAGGAGATTCTTATCCTCTTATGGGGAAAAAATTATTTTGTACCATTTTTATGGAAACAGCATGGACAGGAATGACTTCAACAAAGATCCAGAGGCACAGACAGCACCAAATATCATTCAATGCCCATATTCCGGAACCTCGGAGTGACATCAGGGGGACTGGGTCTTGGCCAAGCTTTGTTTGTCACCTCCCGTACATTGACATCATTTTCACTCTTTTAAATTATTCATCATTCCGTGTCCCCAATTAAGCTATAATGTGACAAGCAAGTTATTTTACAAGGCAATAATAATAACAAATAATAATAATGATAACCATGTTTCCCAGTGGATAAACTGCGGCCAAAAGGTGAATTGTCGGTTGTGGCCATTACCTCACTGGAGAACAGTGGCCACGTGCTGTTGTTACTGCTGCTACTCACAGAAACACAGCTACGGGGAAGAAACGAGACCAACAGGCTGCCAGCCTCCTTGAGAGCACCCTATTTCTAGAATAATGACAGAACTGCCTGCGTGCACATAGGAAACAACGCTGACTGATGGATGGCGTGCAAGGGGCCACGTCCTACCCCAAATCAGGGTCTGAAGAGGAGAGGCACTAGAGGCCCACCCTAGGCTTGAAAGGGCAGGGAAATATAATCGCAGATTAAGCCAATTCATAGCTCCATCTTCCTAGCCGGCTAAATAAAACATACCTTAAAAATCAAATGAGCCCCTCTCTGGGAAGCAAAATAATGGTGTCAGGGACCTTGCCTGGTCATGAGGGTGGCTGGGGGTGGGGAGTTCATGGGACCACATATGGACACCAGACAGAAGTTGATCTTCAGCACAAAAACAAAATAAACAAAAAGCTGCTGCCCTCAAATAAAGCCAGATGAGTGCACCTGCTGAGAGGCTCCAGCATTTCAGTCAGAAGTAGCTGGTGACAAGTGGGGAGACAGGGAATGGGGGAGAGGCCAGCAGAGCAGTCCCTTGTCTGTGCTCTGTGAACTGCACATGTGGAATGTTTGGGGAGACAGGAGGAGAGGGGTACGTGGCCGGGGGCACAGACAGAAGGACCAACGGCTAGTATCTACAGCCAGGGACATTGGTGCAACCTGAGTAGGCTGGCCTTACTGCTCTCACCACACTTTGTTCCCACTACTAGACACCCTGCCCAAGCATTTGCTCTGTGAGAGAACCAGTAAGTGGCCAGGAAGAGCGTAAGAAGCAGGAGGCAGGGGAAAGAGCTGCAAAGGCCATCCCCTGAGCAACCAACAGCCTTTGTGATCACAAGCACTGAACAACATAGGGCTCCACTGGGTCTGCACAAGAATGCAGGGGGAGTCAGTGAGCCCCACCCCTCACTGCTGCACTGCTTCCTATGGGTAGAGTCAGAGAAAGGAAGAGAGCTCTTGCTTTCCTTGTGTGCCCACGGTTGACTCCAATAAGGCTCCGATGGATCGTACCAATCCGATGGCCACACAGGAGGCTCCAACTAAACCAAATCATAACAACATAAAATCAAAAGTCACAAATCTGGGAAAATGATAGACACGGAAGTTGAGGGTTGATAGGGCTGGGAGGGGCAGGTGGATATAAGAAAAGGTCATGGAAAAGCGTAAGAAGATATTACAATATATGAAATTGTCAAAAGACTTAATTTTGAGAAGAGAGAGAGGGTGCCTGGCTAGCTCAGTTGGCAGAGCGTGAGGAAGGAGAATAAAAGGTTTTTTAAAAGAACAGCAAGGAGTAAGTGATTGATCTCTGGGTCTTACACAGCACAAGCTCAAAATAGAGGCTCGTTTCTTGTTTGTTAAGAAAGCCATTCTCTGGCTGGCAAGATGGCTCAGGAGACAAAGGCTCTTGCCCGACGACCTGAATTCAAGCCTCAAAATCACATGAAGGCAAAAGGACCCCCAACAGAGTTGTCCGCTGACTTCCATATGCAAGCCAAGGTACGTGTGCCCACATACATAAGAGTCATAAAATGTAAATAGGTAATTCCAAAGAGAAACACTCATGGGCAGTCACCAGGCCTGCTGTGGATGGTGTCTTGCTCACAGACACAACTGGTCTGAGAAAGATGGCAGCTGTTTTGCTTGTAAAACCAACTTCTACCACAGGGTAGTGAGAAACTCACACAGGGTGCTGGAGGCTCATTCAAGCGGTGTCTGTATGTACATATTTCTCTGTACCCTGATCCTTCATATTCGGGCAGCCTTGTACTTTGGCTGTGCGTGGTGAACCACAGCTGAGCATGGTTAGTTGCACCCGTGCTCAGCCTTGGTTCTTCTGTGTCCTTCTTTCTGGAATTCACTCACTATGTAAGGTCTGAGGACACTGGAATCACCCTGACTACCAGCAAGGCATGAGCAGTCCAAGCTGGCCACACGGAGACAAGGGCTACTGAGGAGTCAGAGCTGTGAGAAAGAGCCACTTGGACCTTCAGCTCCAACATTCTTCTTAAAGCGATTCAAGATGAACCCCAGAAACAACGGAAGTAGAATCTTGTGACACAGAATCCTCAGGCCTTAGACTACCAAAGTCACTCAGTTTTGATATCGATTAATGTGCAAGAATAGAGTAGCTATCACAGAAGTTACCAAAAAACCTTGGGAGAAACTGGGCCTACAGCCACTTAACCAAGGTTCTTCAATTCCTTTCAGTTTGCAGATTCCCAAGACACTCTGTGTAAGTCTTATTCACTGAAGGAAGAGGCTCAGGGCTACGTGTCAGAAGAGGGTTGACTGCATTTGGATTAGAAGCTCAGTCGCTCAGGAATGAGGAGGCAGACACAGGAGGATGGGGTTCTCTTGTGAATCTAGCATATTCTCTCTGGAAAGGGAAATGCGCCTGGGCTTTGGGGCTCTCTGTGCCCAGAAGTTGGTGTGGCAGAGATTCTACCTGCTCCTAGATTCATAAACGCCCTGACCATGGGGGAGCTGCAAGTGTAACCACAGGAACAGGGCATAGGAGAGATGCAAACTTGACCTGACACCAGCTCCTTTCATGTAATGTACAGTTCTGGCTTTCCCAGTTGAACCCTGTTACAATACAGTGTGCTTCTCAGACGTTGGTTAATTTGTGGGTTTAATTTGTGAGTTTGGATGTGGATATGAATATTATTCTGTCACTGGGAAAGCAAATTAAGTCTCAGAGAATCGCTCATAATCGCTGAGACTCAAGAAGAATCTGTTTATCAACACACAGTGCAAGAGAAACCCTAGAAATAAGCCAGTGTTTGCAGACTTGCCACAGGGCTTGAGGATTTCTTTTTATTTAACATGGCATTGGTTTCTCATCTTCTCAGAAGAGGCCGCCTGTTTTGTTGAAATACAAACCACCCAGATAAAGGCCACCATTTGATAAAGACACATGGAGAATGAAATATTATAAGAGCTAGAACAATATCTTTAGGTAATTAACACAGTGCAGAAGGTTGCTCTCACCAGTAGTCCCTCTCCGGCTAAAAAGTTAGTCCTTGGAATAAAAATATAAAACAGAAGCTGCTACGATGCACAGTAACGGGGCCCCACCCTCTGTCTCTTTGCAAAGTTTAGCGTTTCTGCTTAAATGAACCAGAGAGATGGGTGGATTCAAATTTCCCTGGGAATAAAATCGAGCTTCATTCCCACCCGGGGAAAACACGGCTTTCCCAGATGGAACTTGTTGGGCAGAACTGCACTGGAAAGCTAAGAGAAACTCGTGAATTCAAGTTAACATTTACAAAGTGTATTTATTAAACAGACTTTCTCCTATTGAATATTTCCACTGTGGTCCTGGAGGAGGATCGAGGTCAGCCCTTATGAAATAAGGCAACTCGTTGCTGACTTCCACATCAGTTGGCCAGAAAGTTACAGAGGTCTTCATGGAAGGAGCAACCCCCACCCAGCCCACAGCTGTGAACCCGGTGAACTCCTTGGCTGGCACCTGTTTCCTGCTCTAGGACCAGTTCCTCTAATTCCCAGGGGTTCAAGTTCCCCTTCCTGACAAGGCCCCTTCAGTTCACAGCTCCTGTCAGACCGGAGCAGCACAGCAGCGAGCCATAGCCGAGGGGGAGCATGAGCCAGGGGTGGTTTATTGTCTTGTTTTTAATTATGGACTTAATGGTTTTCTCTCTGCTGATGGGAAACTTATAGTTTGAAACTGGAGTGCCTCCCCACCCAAGTTCAGTCTTCAATTTGATGCTATTGGAACGTAAGAGAGGGGATCTACTGGAAGGTTTTAGGTGCCCTTGAAGGGTCCAGAGGTATCTCAATCTCTTCCACTTTCTTTTTCCATCCTGACTACCAGGGTAAACAGTTTTGCTCTGCTGTATACGCCCGCCTAACACCTGACCTGGTGCAGGATGGCTGCAGGTCACATCAGGTGGCTGCAGTGGATCAGAGGTTCAGATCAAGGACAAGCTGGCAGACAAGGAGGTTCTCACATCTGGGAATCAACTCCTGCCTTTCTGACAGATATCTGAGATCTAGGCCCAAAGCAACAAGATGAAGTCACACGGACTGAAGTCTCTGAAAGAGTAAGCCAAAGAAATCCTTTCTCTCGATGAAAAGAGCTTGGTTATTTGTTAACGTTAACAAGCTGACTCACGAGGTAAGAGTACAACCCCCCTAAACACTCAATCCTGCATTACCTATGATGTTACCCAGTCTTCTTAGAAGAATTCTGATTCAATTGGAGACAGTTCTGCAGTGTCTTTCTTTGAAGGGATTTCGGAGCTCATATCTACTCTCTGAGAAGACACTAAGAACACCTTTTGTCTCTTGTTACACACGTATGATATTTACATACAGAGAGATATGGTTAGACAGACAGATTGAATGATGGTGGATGGATGGGTGGGTGGAGAAAGCTCCTGCATGTTCATGGAAATGAATGGAGAAATTGGGAATATTCCTGACGTTCAATGGAGTGCACATGACCACGGCTTTGAAGATACTGTCCGTCTAAGCTGGTCCAGCAGACATTAAGAATGAGAGCCACATCTCTCCAGTGTAATCTGCCTCACTTGCTGGCTGAACACTTCCACTGCAGGGCTCTCTTGTGTGCCTGTCATGTGAACCGCTAGACACTAGGCCCAGCATTGCCTCAGACCCAACCCAAGTCTTGACCTCCCCCCATCTCGACATCAATAAATATTCCAAACTCACATGTCTAGCCATTCTTCCACAGTTTGGTTCCATATCCAGGTGGGCTCCCGTGTGACTCTACCTTCAAGCAAAGGCACAGATGGTATTGAAAGTGACGAGACCTCAGGACAACCCCCAGCTTCCTGTGGCCCCAGCCTTCTCTCCTACTGCCGACAATGGCAGGCTATCCTTGCCCACTCCAGGGTCCCTGGTTCTCAAAGCCAAGGCTATTCTTAGACTCTCCATTCCCCCACTCCCCAAAGGTCATAGTGTCATTCCTGGAAGTCCCCACCATGGTTCCCTGGCAATATAGACTCCCTCCGAGGGAAGCACGCCTCTGGGAAGGCAGAGAACATGCAGGAGCCTGTCAGTGAGTCATCCCTCCACTCACCAACCAGGGGCCACTTGTGTCACCACCACATGGTCCCGGGAAGGAAGTCAAATGATATTTTCCACATAATTAGCAAAATCTGCTCCATAGTGGCCTACTGCCCACTCCCAGATATCTAGGAAGCTCAGCTTTTAAGAATTTCATCATCTCGCCAGCTGCTGCACCCTTGTGACGGTCACCATGGGCAGTGTGACACAGACACACCAGGTAACAGAGATGCACGCATCTGGGGAATCTAGGCTGGCACGCTGTGGAAACGTGGGCAAAGAGGAAGAGTTTCCTTGCAGAAATGAAACCCCAAACCCTGCAGCGTATGAGGTAGAATTTCGACAGGAAAGTAGAGGCTTGGATGTATGTGGATGGGAACCAGATAGTTCAGACACATATGCATACACAGGTATGTATATATACACACACAAGTATCTCTTTATTTGCTTTATTTTTCTATTTTTGTTCTTGTATGTGTGCAGGTCCATGCCTATTCCAGTGCATGTATGGAGGTCAGAGGGTAGCTTTTGAGACACAGCGCTCTCCTTCCACTAAGGTTTCCAAGGAATGGACTCAGGTCAAGACTTTTACCTGCTATGCCATCTCTCTCTATCCCTAAAAATTTAAATTCAACTTAAAGAGCTCATAGTTATAGATCAAATAAGTCACAGCATATAGTTTATACACTATAAATCAGGCTGGACCCTGAAGACATCAGGGATTCTCTCAACACAAGCCAGTAAGGATGGCACCTTAGTTCTTTGCTCCGTTGCTGTGACAGAACAGCTGAGAGAAACCATTTTAAAGGAAGAAGGATTTAACTTGGCTCCATGTTTCAGAGGTTACAGTTTATAGTCAGCTGGCACTACTGTTTCTGGGCTTGTGGGGAGAACATCGTGAGGGAAGGCAAGGTAGAGGAGAGCTTCTTGTCTCGTGACAGCTAGGAACAGAGACAAGGGTAGACAAAAAGGAAGGGTACAGGGACGATATACACCTTCAAAATCATGCTCCCGTGACCTACTGCCTAGCTCCCACTACCTCCACATAGTGCAAACCAGCACTGGGTTAATCATGGTTGAGATCAGAGTCCTTGGGACCTGTCCTACTTAGGGTTACAATTGCTATGATAAAACATCACAACCGAAAGCAACTTGGGGAGAAAATGGTTTATCTGGCTTACACTTCCCCTGGTCATCATTGAAGAAGTCAGGGCAGGAACTGAAACAGGACCAGAACCTGGAGTCAGGAGCTGATGCAGAGGCCATGGAGAGGTAGTGATTTGTTTCCCGTGGCTTGCCCAGCCTGCATTCTTATAGAAGCCAGGACCTCCAACTCAGGGATGGAACCACCCACAGTGGGTTGGACCCTCCCCCTCCAATACTAATTAAGAAAATGCCTTGCAGCTTGATCTTCTGGAGGAATTCTCTCAACTGAGGTTCCCTCCTTTCAAATGACCATAGCTTATGCCAAGTTGATATAAAACCAGCCAGTATGACTGACCCATTGTCAACTTGACACACAAATGTATCACTCTTAAGTCATAACCTTTCCTGTCTTGTTTATCTCTGAGATCACACATGAATATCAGCATTACAATATAAATACTCCAAATTTTAAGAGTCCCACAGTCTTTAAAAATTCAAACTTTTAAAAAAATTCAGTCTCTTTGAAATATTCAATCTTTTTTAAAATTAAAAATCTTCGTAAAATTCCAAAATTTCTTTAAAAGCTAAAAGTCTCTGGACTGAGCCTCCAGGACAGGCACAGAGAGACCCTATAACCCTATCTCCAACCATACCCCCTTCCCCCCCCAAAAAAAAACAAAAAAAGAAAAGGGGGACAGAAAGAAAAGAAACACCTTCTAGCGCTGGAATTTATCAATAATCCTGTCCAAGATAGCATGACTCTGCAACCTCACAGTCACAATTAGAGCTGAGAAAGTCTCGGGAGTTTTTTTTATATTTTGTTAAAAAAATAAAATAAAAAATTCTCTCCTGCAGTGTGAAGTAGCAATCCAGAACAATTACTAATGTCTACTGGCATCTGCTTTGGGGTCTCTGCATCTCACCATGCTCTATGCTGGGCTATGACTTCTTATTCTTTCTCCTAGGTAGACATCTCAAATGCAAACTGTCTTGTCCTGTGCCCACTACACCAACGGGTCCTGTTACCATCCACCCTGCTAAGGACTTAAGAAAAGAACCTTGCTATAGAATAAAACGGCGAGGAAAGAAGATCAGGGAGCCGGGACCTAGTTCTTGTGACTATTAGGTCAGCCCCTTGCCTGTCACCTGGATTATTAGGAAAAGCAAATGCGGGAATGTCTCACCCTCAAAAGACTCCACAGGGCTGTCAAGAGAAGGAAGGATTAGAAGCCCAGGCAGGGCTGAGGAATTGCTGGGAGACTGGAAGTCAGTGGCCCCAGGCCAGAGTCCTGGCTGAAAGAGCTCTTCAAACAGGTATAAACAGAAACTTCGCTTTGGGAAAAACCAAAAACTCCATTCATGTTAAGAATAGTTACAGACACATAACCAAGCCTTTGAAAAACCAATTTTCTGGAGAAAAGTAGTTGAATAAAAAATAAAAATAAAAACAACAAACAAACAAGAAAAAACCCCAACCAGGTAGGATTGAGGGACTTTGGCAAGTGACTATGTTTTCGTTTAGATTTGAAACTTTGAAAAAATCCTGTAAGATAAGTAAACGTGGGGTAGTTAGTAAATGTAATCTAATAAAACTGCTTGAGGCTCTTTCCTTCACCAGACTGCCAAAAAAAAAAAGGAGAGAGAGAAGGAAGTCTTGATTTTGCCAGAGCCAGGGGTGGGGGGTCAGGACACCTCAGCTCCCTTCCCAGTCCATCCCCTCCTCACTGAGCTCCTGAGTGAGGCTTTCATCTCTGTGTTTGAATATGTGTCTTCCTTGGCCTGTGCTCCGTTTCTTCGTGGAGCTGGCCAGCCCACACTCCAGACGGCTCCCCACTGCTATTCTAAGATGAACCCGGTTACTGTAAAGAGAAGGCTGCCACAAATAGAAGTTGCCTCGTCAGCAGAAACGGGTTTCTCTCTGAGGACATCCCACTCGGGTCTCTGTTCTCTTTGGATTGTTTCAGAGACAAAGGAGACTCTGGTTTTTGGTCATCAGCACATCTTTCTCAAAGTCCAGATTTAAGGAGCATTTACATAGGTAGCCCAGAGGAAATTAACCTCTTGCCCTCCTCAGCCCTCTGCTCCCCTCTGATCAAGATCAGAGCGGGGCTGGCCTGACCGGTGAGAGTGTATTTCCTCCCTTCTGACCTGAGGGACACATTGTGGCTGGAGGTGTGCTCTGGGTAGCTGATAGTAAATCACAGGCTTTGACGATGTCTTCTTTCATGTCTGCCTCTGCTGAGCCCCACTGTGCATGACCAGACCCCTCAGGCTCTCCACCTACGCTCCACCCCGCTTCTCTTTCTTTCCTCCTCCCTCTCCTTTTCCTGTGTTCTCTTCTTCCCAAACCAGAGAGAGCATTTTTGTTTGTTTGTTTTGAGATGGGTCCTCCCTATGCTCTGCGGCCCAGGCTGACTTGACAAGCGTGATTTCCCCCGGCTGGAGTTTACATGCAGCTGTGTGTACCCTGGTCTCCCAAGATATTAAAGAACATTATTTTTCCACAGAAATGTTAATGTTAACTTTCATGAGTGTGGCATATGATACAAACCGAATGTGGCCAGGAGCAACTCTGACCTTTCAAACACGGGACCTGGAGATAAGTTTGGCCCAAACTGTGTCTGATAGTGTTCCTGCTTGAACCATGACTTTTAATTGAGTATACTCAGGAATGTACTGTTAGCAAACATGCAACTCCAGTGTGCGGGGCCCCTAACAGACTTTCCAGTATGAACTGAACATGTATAACTTCCCAAATAAAACCCCAAGGGTTCCTTCGTTTGAAAAGGATGTAGATTTGAAAATAATGCCAGGTTCTCCTTTCCCTCTGCAGTTGATCAGTCGCTCCCCATACCTCTATTTTCAAACCATGCTCCGTCACTAAGGTATGAGCTTATTGCATGCA
This sequence comes from Ellobius talpinus, assembly GCA_001685095.1. Classification (NCBI taxonomy): domain Eukaryota; kingdom Metazoa; phylum Chordata; class Mammalia; order Rodentia; family Cricetidae; genus Ellobius; species Ellobius talpinus. Next base: position 20,596 of record LOJH01010938.1, read on the forward strand.
GTTGTCCAGAGGTGGATTCCCAAGTGGAAGCTCTTCCCACTCTCATCAGGCGCCCCAAACAGGCTGGCCACTTTCTCTGCCTCTAACCTTTCCAAATCCAAGCCGTTCTCACTGGAACTGTATGGAGTCTCAGATCTCCATGTCCACTCATACAGTATCAACTGGGCACTTGTGAAAAGATCTCAACGGTCGTCACATCCAGTGTGTCTCACCAACTGGTTATGTCAGACACTCAACGTTCCAACTATATGAACACATTTCATCTGCCCAAAGTCCCATAAAGTAGGTACAAGGCCACTTTCATGTTACAGATGGGGGCAGGAGGGATAGCTCATGACAGCAAGGAAATTTTGAACCTCTGTCTTTTTTTAAAAAAAAATAGAGTTCCTTAACCTTGAGTTTGAATAATTCATCGTATCTTGGCTATAATAGTTTCCTTGGGCAGCTGTAATAAAGAGCCACAAGCCATGTGGCTTAAACGACAGGAATGTACTCTCTCCAGTTCTGAAAGTGGCCAGTCTGTGTGGCTGATACCTTCGGAGGCCAGAGAGAAAAACCGCCCCAGGGTCCTCCCCCAGCTGCAGGTGTTTTACTGGCATTGTTTGGCATTCCTTAGCATAGGAAAGCTTCACCCAATGTGTGTGTCATCATGGTCACAGTGTTCTCTCCGTGGTCACCTCTGTATCTACGTCTTCCTCCACTTTTAGCATGGCCTCGCTTTAGCTAACTGCAACTTGTGTGGACCTCATTTCCAAATGAGGGCACATTCTGGGGTACTAGGAGATGGGCCTTCAACCTGGGAATCTGATTGGGGCACAACTTACCACAGGCACATCCTTTCCACTCCCTCTGAGGCACACACAGAGAGAGGCAAACCTCACATCTAGGGCCCTAGCATCTCTCCCATGACACCACACTGTTCCTCACAAACCAGGCTCTGTGCTCGGCAACTCAGTCTGGCCTCTCCCCACACACCAAACATAACCTGCTTTTCACAGTGGAACTGTGAGACAAATCTCACCCTTTGCCACGGAGACAGCCTGCAATCCCTGATGCCTGTCCACCTGGAAGTCAGGAGGAGGGCAGAAGGTGGTAGGCTCCTGGAGCTGCCGATCCACAGGACAAGACCTCAGTTCCTCTCAACTTCTGCTCCCAGCCACCGGCTCATACTGGCCTCAACATTCTGTTCCACAATGGCACTGTCTGCCATTCAAACTCCTGTACGACATTATTCTTCAAGATATCCACAGTACCTTACACCTTTCAAACCCTCCCGCGGGGTCAAATCCTGCTGCAGAGCCCACGTGCATAGAGAGGCGGTCAATTGTAAAAGCTCATCTCCAGCAGGGAGTCAAGACCTACTTAGGTCCCTTCCAAGGTGGCAGGTCACAAGACCAGGCAGAATTCCCTTTTGTTTGAGAGGTAACTGACATGAAGTATCTGTGGCAACTCTGAGGCCTTCAGACATTAGCGACACTGGTCACAAGCAGCTCTGGGGTATTGTGTGATGTTTTACTCTTGACTATGGGGGGCACCACCCAGCTCCCAAATAAATCACACATACACAGAGGCTTATTACTACTTATGGATGCATGGCCTTATAGCTTGGCTTGTTTCTAACCAAGCCTTTCTTCACTTATATTACCCCATCTACCTTTCCCTCCAGGCTTTTACCTTTCTTTACTTCTGTCTGTCTTCTTACTCCGTGGCTGCCTATGTTGCTGAGTGACCAGCCCCCGATGTCCCGCCTCTTGTTCTTTCGCTGCTCCTTCTTGCTCTTCTCTCAAATTTCTCCTATTTATCCTCGCTGCCTGAAGCCTTGCCTAGCCTTGCTCCTGCCTCGCTATTGGCCGTTCATCTCTTTATTAGGACCATCAGGTGTTTTAGACAGGCACAGTAACACAGCTTCCCAGAGTTGAACAGACGCAGAGTAAACAAAAGTCACACACCTGACAATAATAGTTCCCAGCTCTGGAGTCTTCCAAGGTCCGTGCCGTTGTGCCTAAAGTCAAGCAAATTCATGAAGAACACACACATGATCCTGAAAGGCAGAAGTTCTATAGATTTCAACAGACCCACCTAGAAGTCTGTGTTCGTTTTCTAATGGCTTGTTTTGGGAACGGGCTCTTACTAATCATTCTACATCCAGGACCTCCAGTCTGCAAATATAACATTAGCCATAACACTTACAGGATCCATCCTCTGAATAAAATCACTATTCCTACTACCTCTTTTGTTTAAGACCTCAGGGACACCAGGTAAAACAGGAAAATCTCTGAGTGCATGAATCTACTCACCTGGCTGTAACAAACCCCTTAGACTGGGCAACCTAGAAAGAGCCTAGGAACCAGGGGGGCCTTGTCGGGGTGAGACTTCCTCAGCCGTGGTGCTGGCAAGTGTCCTCAGAGAACAGAAGGACGAAAGAAACAATGAGACGGCTTTGGGTCCTTTACGACAGGATCTAATATCTTCTGTAGGCTGAGACATGAACGTCAGAGGAGCGTGCACATTCAAACCAAGCAATGTCATCTATAGCCAGCTTGCATCCACGGGGAAAAGCAATAGTGATTATAAAGGCTACCAGCAACCATTGTGGGGCAGCGAGGGGAGGGAGTATCAGGAAATATGTTGCTTTATTCTCTCTCGCTCTCGTGTGTGTGTGTGTGTGTGTGTGTGTGTGTGTGTGTGTG
>LOJH01010939.1:8685-26956 GCA_001685095.1 Ellobius talpinus
GAGAGAGAGAGAGAGAGAGAGAGAGAGAGAGAGAGAGAGAGAGAGAGACTATGACTCAGAGAGGCACAAATTTGCTCAACAATAAGATGTGGGGTCCCAGGGAAGATTTGATCTCACCAGTGACAACTGTAACCACAAATGCATAGAATGATGTCAATTATGGGACCTATCTCCAAGCTCTTGGAAGAAGGTGGAAAAATGCCAGTTAGAGTGTGATGGGAATGCATTCTCAGAGGAGTCAGACACATGGGATGGCAGTTCGAAGGGCTAGTCAAGCGGTCTTGTGTCTGGGAGACAAATCTCTGTGTGGTTCCTTAAGCTAATAGGGTTCACAGGGATAGAGTAATTAGGTGGGATTCATCAGCTATAATAGAGCCACATTGGATGATCATAAAATGGAGATGGAATAGAGCCAGCATGCCGCATCTGGGAGGGAGAGATGGTCCCACTAAAGTGAGTGGAGGCACACTCTATAGGAGAGCAGGTTCCCCAGAAGCCATGTTTCCTGAAGATGAAGGCTGCTTAACCATCCTCAGAGGAACCAGTGTGCGAGCTGATGAGTGGTGATCAAAAGCTATGTTGTGTTCTGATGCTGGTTTATGAAGGGCTGCCAAGGAGAAGGAGTCCTGATCCCTGATAAGCAATGCGTGTTTTCAGCTGAGACCTCTAAACTGCTCTGCCTTAGGTTTAAAGGCAATCAAGAATATCTGAGCCTTCCACACATGAAACCAAGCCTTGAAATATTTTCATCCATTATTAAAGATAAACTTCCCTTATCTACTGGCCAGAAGAAAATGTAATCCTCTGTGGAAGAAAACGGCACTGAGCAGAACCTCTGCAATTTCTCACATGTGTTTGTACAATATCTCATAAAACATAAACCAGGCATGACAGGAGTCAGGATGGAATTATCAAAACCCAAAAGAAAACAATAAGAGTGGGTCTACACTCTCATTTTGAAACTCTTAGGTTCAGATCATAAATCTGGACATATGAAAGTATTATATTCAGATTTTAAATAATTGCCATTAATATGCTCAAGAAAACTGATGTCAAATGGAGAATTTTACCAGACTTTATCATTAAAAGAATCAGCTGAAAGATTTAAGTCTGATAAATATTCTGCCTGTGCTCGGTTATTAGGTGAATGGCTTTAATGGGTTAGATTGGAGTCGGCTAAGGATGATGCCTGAGCTCGGTTCTTAGGTGTATGGTTTTAATGGGTTAGATGTAGCAGAAGAAAAGGTTGATGGATTGGAAAAGGCAGGAAAAACTAAAACATACAAATTAAAACATATGGAACAAATGATAAATATAGAAAAGAGGGAGCTAGGGGGACTGGTGAGATGACTCAGTGGGTAAGAACACTGGTTCTGCATGTATAAGGACATGAGTTCAAATCTCCAGCACCCACATAAAAATTAGAGCATGGCTGCGTGTGTCTGTAGCCTTAACAGTGGGGCTCAGAGAGGTTGAACCAAAGAGTTTGCTACCAGCCAACCTAATGGAAATGCCAAATCTCCAATTCAGAGAGAGCCATACCTCAAAGAAATCAGTGAAAGAATGATGGTGGAGCATGCGCTTCTGGCCTCTGTATGTGCTTTTGCAAATATCTACACACCCAAGTGCATGTGTTACACCACAACACAGGCATGCAGGCTAGCGTGCTCGCACATACATGCACATGCATGCATACGCCCCCCCCACACACACACAAAGAATCGAGTATACATAACAAGACTTTTAAAAGCTTAAAATATGTGGGATTAAAATTCTTAAAGAAAAATGGCAGAGAGAATGAAGTAGAAATGATATTTGAAGAAAAAATAGCCAAGGCAGATGTCAGACAAAGACATAAGAATCTATAGACTTAAGTGTATCCATACAACCCAAACTGGTTAAATATAAATATATTCACTTAAACAAATTCTTACAATTCTTTAAATATATAACGCAGCAAAATGTAAACAAAACATTTGAAGAAGATGCCCAGAATCAAAGTGACCAACAAACATGGAAAATTATTTAATGTTAGCAGTAGGTAGAAAATTCAAATTCACAAGATACAACAACCTGCTCCTCGGAATGGCTAAAATAGCCAGGACTGAGAATGTCATGTTGGCAAAAGTCTAGAGCAACTGGAACTCTCGGAAACGACTGACAGGCAGGTAAATTGGCATGATCACTCTGAAAGTACTTGCCAGTGTCCACCAAAGCTGAGAATATTTGTTCCCTAAACACCAGAGAAACATTTACAGCGCCAAGAGTGCAGATCTTTATCATCTATGCAAGAATGAAATCTTTATTATAAATGCTTCGTCAGCTGTGTTCAGCAACTTTTCCCACTATAGTCTTAGGGGTTTTACTTCACAAAATTTTACACAGCAAGAAAGAGTCTTACACCCACTGCAAACAATGAGCAAGACCAAAATGAGTAGCCTGAGAGATTTAAATGTCTACAAGTCAGAGAGACGGCACAAATTAGAATGTGGGAAAATACTTATTTTGTCACCTGGTCAAAACAAAGTGTGGTTGCGGTGTCTTGTGGAGAAATCAATGTCGCTGACTGAAACACAAGGCTGAATTAAGTTCAAGAATAGAACACGAGTCAGGACAAAAACTTCCTTGACTAACCTGGACACTGATTTTTCTCTCAAAACTCAATCTGCGATCCTCTGGGATGGGTGGACAGACTCATGGGTGTTATCACAGGAAAGAACCATGCAAACTGATAGTAGTTTGTGGTATTGTCTGGCCCGCTAGGCTGAAAAAACTGTTCCTTCCTGCCTTTCCTCACAGCTCCCTCACCAGCCAGGCCTTGCTTAACACTTGCATGGAGTGCATCACCTCTCTTCCACAGAGGGATGACTGATAAGTCTGAACTCTGTTTGAGATATGCCCTCAAGCCTGTGCAGCCAGAGCAAGAGATGGCTCTCTCTCTCTGAATAATAAAGACATTGTAGAACTTCAGAGACGAACTGACCCAGGAACCAGCTTCACTGTTACGAGAACAGTTGTCATCTGAAGACCTGCAGCCACTCCACAGTATCTTCACGACAAATCTTTCTGCTAACCCTCACTCCCTCCATCAGAACAGTTGCTAGCTCCCAGCAACGGGTCTCTCATTTTAACTGAGGCAGGAATTTCAGCGGGCTTTGTTCTTAGCAGCATGAGGATGATACATTATCATTACAAGGCTACCTTCAGGGAAGCCAGGCCCAGAGCAGCAGGAGCAACTGTTGCCATGGTGACCAAGCAGAGGACCAAGCAAAAGCTCTAGGACTATAAATTCTCATGTCTGACTGGATAAGGGTCTTCCTTGGTGTAATAACCTTGGATGAGCCTTCCAGGTACAGATGATACAACCTGAAGGGCCGCGCAGACACTTCACAGGCTCATCTGGGCAGGGTCCAGGCAAGTTGTTCAGGGAGTAAACAAATCTCATAAGAAATCCCTTCTCTTGAGACCCACTCTCCTGCTTCCCGACATGTGGGTCTTTCTTCCGCCCTCTCTTTTTCTTTTCCTCATCAGTCATTAAATTCTGTTCACCCTTTCCTGGGGCCAAGTAAAATGCCACTTCACGCCAAAGGTTCTCTCAATCATGTTACCACTTGAGTGGGGTTTTTTTGCCAGTCAGAATGCAACCCAAGCTTGTGAGCCTCTCCCCACTCCCCACTGTGGGGCTGGTTCTTCCTTTGTACTGTGCTAACCTTGGCAGCTTATCACTATAGCTGCTAACCATGCACAAGCTGGCTCCTTCTCGTGACTTTGATTCCATGAAGATAGAAGCCACTCTGATCCTGTCTCTTCTGCATTTGGCCTCCAGAGCTTGGCACATAGGAGACAATACTGATCAAATAAACGGAAAAAAAGTGATGAAAGTTAAATGCAACCAAATAGAAAGCCACAGGGGCATCGTGGATGCATCTCAAATGGTATCCCGAAAACAGTATTCGGCAAGCAGCATCAACTTTCCCAGCAAGCATAGCTCTACCGAATCTCCTCATTAGAAGGAAACCCCAAGATCACTGCCTCTCAGCTAGCCATCTGGCCATTCTTAAGACTAAAATCCACACCTCCTTCCATAACTAAGCGAGACAGACTTTCAGAGTGAAGCGCATGGACCAAGTCTCTCCCCTGATTTGGTAGATGGCAGCTCATTTCTGATCTCTCAGACTTTGGACACAAAGTGATTCTCATCTACTTAGAATGAGCACCCAGAGGAAGCCAAGCACTACACAAAGCAATGGCAGTGCGTGGGTGAATAAGAGGCCTCCAATCTGAAGAATGATGTCAATTCATGGGAGATCAGCACAGTCATATTACCCAATACAACTTGGTTAGTAATAAAATATATAGGAAATTCCATAGCAATAAAGTACCACTCTCCCAGCACTGCCCCTAAGTCTAGAGTAGGCGAATGATGGCAATATGCTAGATCCTGCAGTCCTAAGACGTACAAGGGCTGGAGAAGTCACAAGAAAGAGGTATCACCAAGTCCAATGGAAAGAATGAAGGGAACAAAGTGTGGAAAGGCATGGTTAAAGGATGGGATGAGTCAACAAGGCTCATCATAGAGTACAAAATGAATTTTAGCATAAATTAAGCAAGATATAGAAATTAAGATTAAACTGGCTTTGGAAACCATGCTAAATCTGAATTGATCCTGAAGCAGTGGACAGTCTTTGAAGTCTTCAGCCTTCCAAGTTTTAGGGGGAAAGGTCATCCAACTTCAGAAGTGAGGGAAAAAAACATCAGAAATGAAGTCATAGAAGATGGTTCAAGGTCTAAACTCAGTCAAGGGAACATGAGAGAGCCTGCACTGAGACTGTTGATTGTAGCTGAGAGAAAGGCCAGGAGGACTTGACAAGTCAGCGGCCTGCGGTGCTAGGATGAGCTTAAGGAAAATGGCATGGATAAAGCTTTTCCTTGAGTACCAAGTTAGCAGTGATCTCACTAGAGACAGGGAAAGCAAAGAGATGAACTGGGCAAACAGTAAGTTTAGCTTTGAACTTGTTGATCATGAGGCAGTGTTCAGCCATTTGGCAGGGGCTAGATTTAGAAGACATCAGTGAAAGAAGAGTGACAGGGACTTGAGCTGCCACCTCCATACATGTCCCATTGCAGCTCCACCCCTCCATCTTGTCCTGAGATGCAGTGCTAACTCGTTGTGTCTCAGAACCATCTCCGTCAGGCAGGAAGTAGTCCACACTCCCTCAGCTCCTTTCCTCATCCACTCTGTTCATCATATGGTGGTGCTAAAGTAATGAGTTCCACAAATGCCCACACCCCAATTGCAGGCCCCTACAAACACGGTACTGTATATAAAGGACCTACAATGTTGCGAACCTTCAGACAGGAAACTATCCTAGATTATCCTGGTAAATCCAAACTAATCACATGATGTCATAAGAACAGAGGACCTTCCCAATCTGTAGAGAAACAAAGCCATTTCCTATTTTGGTGTGAAGATGGGGCTTACTTTACTGGCCTTGAAGATGGAAGTGTTCAGGATCAAAGCAGGTGGCAATCTCTAGAAGCTAGAAGAGAGGAGGGACTAGATACTCACCCAGAACTTCCAGAAAAGAACAGGGCAATCTAAACCCACGGATGACACCCACAGAACCATAAGGTCATGCCTTTGTGTTTAGCCCCCGAGCTTGTCAAATGATACAGCAGCAAAATATAACCAACCCCAGCAGCAATATCTGTGACAGCCTTCCCCATGCAGAGACCCCGACTGCAGCTTTTCAACATAGAGCCTATGGGCCGGGGTCCCAGTTCAATAACAACATTTCTGGGGGTCCTAGAGGGCCAAGAGCTCTTTAATAAAAATGGTTCATGTCACAGATCTGGGCGAGGACAACCTAGTAAGAGAGGAAGGTCTGAGAAGGGAAAGAGCCCTCAAGGACAAAAAGAGGCCAAAAGAGGAGTTGAGGAGGGAGAAAGAGAAGGAACGAGGAGCCAGAATGGCCCAGTGTCAGCAAAACCCAGAGATGATGGCATTTAAGTGGTAGGTGTTGATCAGAAGCACTAAATGCTACAGAGAGGAGAAAATTGAATTTGACAACAAGCAGGTCATTAGTGGTCTTCAAAGGAAGCGTTTCAGTGGAGTGATAGGGCAAAAGCCAACAAGCTGAGGATCGGAGGGAGACTGCAGAGAGTAAGAAGTAAATAAGCTGTGAGCGGCCCTTTAGAAAAGGCTATGCATTATTCATCTCTATTTCTGTGATACTCAGCACAATGCTGGAACACAGTGGGTGCTCATTAAACACTGAACTGAAGGCAGGACCCGAATCAGTAGGTATGGGCCAGTGCTTCTCCCGCTTTATTGTGCATATAAATCACCTGGCGATTCTGACATAGTTGAGCTGGTGTGGGGTCCAAGCTCCCGAGTCTCTGATCAGTTCCCAGATGATGCCGGGGTTGAGGTCTTTAGACCTCACTTTGAGTAGTCTGGTATAGATTACCCCACTCAAGTACCCAGAGAGCAAATCCCCTGAGCTCCTGGGTAATGTTAGGATCCCAGAGACCCAGCATGGTTTCTGCAACTGTAAGATTTGCTGACTGTGTGGTCATCTGCACAGTGAGGCTAAACTGAGCACGGATTCAAGCAGAGTTTGAGTTCCTAAACACTGTCCACTTTGAAATCTGCTTCATATTTCCTACAACCAAGTTCCCCACCACTAACAGCCCCTTCATTATCAAAACAACCAAGTACATTCCGCCATTGAAAACTGGATGGAGGAGCTTCTGATACTAAGCCTGGGGAAGGGTGTGTTCATGCAGTGACCGGGGATTCAAAAGCATGGATTTACAACAGTCATTAGATTTGAGACATGCCTAACATAGGTAATGCTCAGAGAAAGCCATGGCTCCTGACATCTCCCCCTCTTCCCACAGGCACTTGGGGAGGACTAACTGCATGTGTGGAACCTAGCAAAGGAAATAATCTTAATGCAAAATACCTACCTCCATCTCAGATTAATGGGGGAAAAATCTATTAAATATCCTGCTGTGAAATGCCATCCAGGGTCTCACTAAATGACACCTTCCACAGATACTGAGATGTGGAGGGACACAAGGAGTGCTTATCCACACATGGATGAAGGTGAGAGCGAGCTAGGCAGAGCTTGTGAGCAAAGTCTTTCTTCTCAAGGGAGTGCTGTCATACATAGTTCACTCCAATGGTGAGTCCAAGTTCACGTTTATGTTGTCCCAACTCATACACTAGAGGGATCTGGCCCACAACAAACAGACATAAAATAGCAGGTTAATGTCATGGAACCAGTGAGTTTTCCTTTAAAGTGACCCAAACCTTCCTCTCCAGACTCAGGCAAATAGGATGCATTTGCTCACCTAGCTGAAGCCCCTCCCCCTGGATGCTTTACAACTCAGGGCTTAAACCACATCCCTGGGTCATTCCATAGCTCTGTTGCTATGGCTTGGCTCTGGGTCTGCACTTACCTGTGAAGAATATTTCCAGGATCCTTAAGGGACACCTGACACCACAGATAAGGTCAAACCTCCTGTATGTATGCTAGGCTTTTTAAATGTTTGTCAGTCATTTTAATTTTTCTCTCCATTTTTAAATTAGTATGCAAAGTATTAGAAAGAATATGACATTTTGAGATGTGTGTCTCAATGGTCCGCCTTCCTCCACCCCTTCCCCACTTCCTATGATATCTCCAGTATCCCCAAAGTCTCATTCCCTCTGATGTGGGATTCCCCTCTGTATGCTGTGAATATGTTTTATTACCATTGGTTAATAAAGAATCTGCTTTGGACCTATGGCAGCACAGAATAGAGCAAGGAGGGAATTCTAAGCAGAGAAAGAGGAGAAAAGAAGGTGGAGTCAGAGAGACACCATGTAGCTGCCGAAGGAGAAAGACACCAGTCAGAACCTTACCTAGTAAGCCACAGCCTCATGGCAATACACAGGAAAATAAAAATGAGTTAATTCAAGATGTAAGAGCTAGTTAGAAATATGCCTGAGTCATTGGCCGAATAGTGTTGTAGTTTTTATGTGATTATTCACATCTGGGTGGCTGGGAAATGAATGAGCAAGAGCAGCTTCTGCCTACATCCCTCTTTCATGTCTCACACATCCCTTTGAATACCCTCTCCTTATTCACTACTAATTTTACCCTCTCTTGGTTTCCTTCCTAGTTTTCCAAGCATATCCACATTCACACCTGCTACACATATATACTATCTTCTTTTGTCTAAACATGCACACCTATGTGTCAAAGTTTAACCTATAAACTGGGCACAGTAGAAAACCAACCATGAAAGTGATAATAAAACATTAACAATATATTATAATAAAATGTATTTAAGACTTATGAATGATCTACTTCTGCAATTTTTCATTTAATAGTCTCTCACCACAGTTAACCACAGGCCACTGAAACCACAGAATGTAGAATCACGTGAAAGTGGGGATAGTTATATAACATGTCAATTTGCCTGTCTGCAAGGTCCCATTTCTCTGCAATGGCTCAATGCCTATTCATTGCCACCTTGACTGGACTTAGGATCTCTTAGGAGACAAACTCTGGGTGTGTCTGTGGCATGTTTTCAGAAACTTAACTGAGGTGGGAAGAACCACTCTGAATGTGGGCAGCACCATTCCGATGACTAGGGTCTGGCCTGAATGAAAAGGAGATAAGCAGAGAGTGCAAGTCTCTGTCACCCCCTGATTCATCACTGCAGAGAACTCAGCAGTTGTTCCTGCTCTTGCCACGAGAGCCAGTAGGATTGTCTCTGCCATAAGTTCTGTACCATGATGGACCCTACCCTCAAACTGTGAGCCAATCAAAAAACAAAAGAAAACAAACAAACAAATAAAACCCTTTTCCTCCCTGAATTTGGTTTGTCCAGCATTACGTCACAGTAACAAGACAGGCAGCTAATACAGTTGATAAGAGCCCGAATTGGAGGTTTTGATCCCATCTACCATGGCTTGGGCTGAGTGTCACTGACCTGGTCACTGTGGGCTGGTAGAGATGAGATACCTCCACCTTGTTGCTTTGGCCTAGAACCTTAGAAGCTCCATTCTAAATTGTTTCAAGGTGGCTATTGCCACAGGAAGAGTGTTACTGAGAGGAAAATACAGCAATGTCCACCACACTCAGGTCTGTACACCTCAGTCTGTTGCCATGAGAGACCTTCAGACTCCAAATGGCAACTCAGTGACAAGCACACTCCCAATGGTCGCTTTTTGCCTCCATCCCAGCTCAGCTGGCTGAACCTCCGTTCTCTTGCTCATAGGCTCACCAAGCCTCTGGCCACTGTTGCTCCCCATCTGAGGGCTAAACCCACCACTTCTCCCACTTACAGAGGCCTGTGAGGGAGGTGAGTTGCCTGTGGCTTCTCATTCACACCTGTTATCCTTCCCTCTCTCCTGCTCATCTCCTGACTCTGAAGGAATGGAAGACAGGATTCACCGGACTCAGTGAAGAAGTGAAAATGTCAGCCCAGATCTTCAGTCCACCCTGGAACAGTCAGCCATATTCACCACCACCACCACCACCCCCAGTCTCATGAGTCAGCCTCCTACATTTAAAGAACAGGACCCTGTCAACTTCTGGGATGACAAGAGAGTGCCTTAAAGGTATTATTTCCCCCCAAAGGGCCAGGAGGGAAATCTTGAGTAACTACTGCTGCTGGGAAGCTCCATAGTATTTTTCAGGCAGTGTGCTGAGTTTCTGTGCCCTGCTTCCTGCTTCTTGGTGGCCCTTGCGGTGGTCTGATCATCAATAATCCAAATTGATCAAGCAAGGTAATTTTCCATGTTAAACTATTGCTCACCCCAAATCTGGACTAACTGAATAAATGGCGCTCTAACACTCATGCATATGTTTGCTACTTATTGAGACATGGGACATTATAATGATGAGAAACATGAACTTCGGAGCAAGAAAGAACTAATTTCAGAGCTAGGTGGAGATGGCTAAATCAGTAAAGAATTTTTGTTGTAAGCATGGGGCTCAGAGCAAAGTTCAATTCCCTAAAGTCCATTCGTGTAACAAAAATGCACACACACACACACACACACATTACATGCACACACATTCTAGCTTCCTGGATGTTCTCAGGCAAATTAATGAATTGAGCCCCCATTTCCCATTTTCGGTGGATCTGTGGGGATTCACTGGGGGGGGCTAATGCTGGTGATGTGCTTAGCACAGCATCTGATAGTCAAAAAGCACATAATGCATGCCATTGTTGAGAGTCACTATGTACCAGGTACTCTGCTAGGCTCTGGGCCACAAGGGTGAGTACGATATAATAATAAAATGTGAAAATAAGATGAACTAAAAAGACTATGTGGTATAGATCCCTAGAAAATCTAAGAGTCAAGGAAGGGTCATTCTGAGCTCCCATAGCAGGGAAGGTGAGAGATAGATTTTATATTAGTAACAAAGTTGGGTGATTCTATACTGTCTAAAAAAAAAGCATGTTCAAGATTACTGTTTCAAATCCTGATATAAAGGATTTCGTTTCAGCTTAAATTCCTAAACAAACCACTCCCCACTCTTCCATGACTGTCTGGCGAGGCACTCACAGCAGCTCAGCTCACCTTTGTAGCTTAAGACCCATGGCAAGAAGGCCAATGGCTCCCAGCCCAGCTCTGAAACTGTGTCCTGCAGCAGGTGGGCTGATGTCCAGAGCCCCTCGGAGAAGGCAGGGCAGATCATAATTGCTGATTAGGTAGCAAGGGAGGGGGCCCTTGTCCCTGGCACTGGTTTTCACAATGTCACAGTCCAGAGCTCTGTGGATGGTGGGTCTGTTGTGCAGCATTATCCAATCATCTGATCAGAGCCATCTCATACTCACCCAATCCTAGTCCCTTGGCAAGGCCTTAAGTGCCCCAACTTAGATCTAGGATCATGGCCAACTTTTTATGCTGTCTTTCATTTGTTTTGGCTTTTTGGCAAGGTATGAGATATCCTGCCAGTCAAATATTGGGGATTTTAATTCCATTCCAGATGAGGACGAGCTCTCCAACAGAGGCTCAGCTAGGCACTGACCCAAATGCCCCAGGAGCTAGGCTGAGATGAAGACCAAGGTCAGATCCCTCATACCTGATACGGAGCCCGCTTTTCACTTGGATATTGTGGGCTCTAAAACCAAAATCATGTTACCATGAAGCTCTGAGAGCAGAGAAAGCCTGAATCTGGCTTTCAACTGGAATGTCGTTAAGAGGTCCAAAAAGCCTGTTAGTCAAATTCATGTTCTTGCCAGGACATGTCCCTCCTCCTCTGAGATGCCCCTTCCCATCAGATCTTAAGCAGAGGAGAACCGTTCATTCCATAACTATCTTTCCTTACTATATACACCTTTGCTGGTGAAACATTGGGACAGGGCTCCGATCAACAGTCTCCACCCAACAGAGCTTCCCACACACACAAGCTGCAGAGGATGCAATGGGATAGACTCAGGGTTCAGAAAAAGCAGGATTGAAAGCCAGATCGTGAGCAGAAGCAGGCTGAAGAGGGCATGGGGTGTGTTCCAAACCGTGGGAAGACTGTGAGGTGCATATTATACAAAACATGCCAGTGAGAAAGAACATATGGTGGTAGCTACCATCTATTCCATGCTTCTTATATGATGACTGTTTTACATGAACCAGTTAGACACTTAGAATCAGACATTGCTATTATGACTAATTTTAGGGGATTATTAAAGACCTTCGATTTACATGGCGTTACATCATGCATTTCTAGTTCAATGACCAGTAACTGGGTTTTGCATCCAGCTTTTACTGAGCAATAGTTAGAAAGTCACTTCTAGCAAAGTGTACAAAGTGGTGACTTGATACAGGTACACACTACGGAATGATCACCACAATCAAGCTAATTAGCATATGCATTGCATCCCATACTGATTTGCTTGTTTAGGAGAATGTTTAGGATCTATTGCCTTAGCCAGTTTGAAGTATATATGTTATGATTAATTAAAACCATCACACTGTAGGTTATATATTAAAAACTTGCTCAGCTTGTAAGTGAAAGTCTGCATACTTTGAGCAACATCTCCCCATTTCTCTTACCTCATCCCACAACCTACAGTTCCTGGCAAGCCCCATTCTGCTCCTTGTTCCCATAAGCCTGACTTTAGATTCTCATACGCACCATGCATAGCTCTCTTCCTGTGTCTAGCATATTTCACTTCTCTTTTATTCCAAGCTTATACATGTTTTCACAGACATCAAGATCTCCTTCTTTTCAAAGTTGAGCAGTATTTCCTTGTACGTGGTTCGTAACATGTGTAAACAGATTTACTACATATCTTGGAATGTCTTCACGTGTTCATCTGCTCACAGGCATGTAATTTGTTTTCCCATTTTAGCTATGGTGAAGAGTCCTGCCACGGACATGGGAATGTGCAGATACCTCTTTAAAATGGTGATGTCATTTCCTGTGGATACATAGCCCAGATATGGGATTAGCAGATCATAAAGTAGTCTGAGTTTTGTTTGTTTTGGGGAGGACCTCCAAAATGTTGTCCATAACATCTTTACCGATTTTGACATTCCCACTAGCAGTACACATATGCTCCCTCTCCTCTAGACCCTTGCAGGGCTTGTTATTTATTACTTTGATTTTACCTCATTGTGATTATTATTCTAATTTTGCCAGTGGTTAGTGATGTCAAAGACTTTTATTTTTGAACATGTTGGGTATTTTTATATCTTCTTTAAGTATAGTTAAGGTCATTTAAAATTGTTTTATTGTGGATTTTGTCTTATTGAACTGTACTAGTATCTGATACATTTTGGATAATAATGCCATTGGATAATTGGGTTACAAATGTTTTCTCGTCTTCTGTTGGTTGCCTTTTTATTCTCATGATTTGTGTTGGTTGCTGGGTACAAACTTCCTAATTTGATACAATCTCACTCGTGTAGTTTTGGATCTGTTTTCTGTGCTTTTAGAATCCAATTCAAAAAAATGTCAAGACTAATGTCAAGGTTTTCCTGTGTGTGCTTCTAGAATGTTTATAGTTTGGGATATTAGGCTTAAGTCTTCGTTCCTTCCTGGGTTGATTTTTGTGTGCTGTGTGAGATAGTGATCTAATTCCATTCTTTTGCATGTGGACATAGATTTCCTGATGTCAATAATATTGACGATTCTACTTACAATTGAGTATTCTGTGAGCCTTTGGTCAAGAGAAACTGTGCATGTGTGCACTTTTTTCTTGGCTCTTTATTCTTTTCCTTTGGTTGGTGACTGTCTATTTTTAAGCCAGGGCCACACTGTTTTGATGATGGTCCATAACGTCACAATATAAAGCATGATGCACCAAGGATTATTCTTTCTCTTGAATGCTATTGTGGCTCTCTACAAATCCTAAGGCTCTTCCATTCCTGGGGAAAGTATCCTAGGGGTTTTAAAGGAAGTGGTATGGGATGTGCAGTTCACTTTGAACAATAGAGATGTTTACTTAAAATTATTTATCCTTAAAAATGGGATCTCTTACCACTTATTTTTCCTCTTCTATTTCTCTTACCAATGTTTCTTAGCTTTCACTATATAAGCATTTTACCTCCTTAACTTTACTACTAAATTTTTTATTGTCTTTGACACTATTTTAAGTGGGATTGTGACCTTAATTTCTTTCTTCAGATAGTTCATTGCTCATGAATACAAATGCTGCTGATTTGTGTAGGTTGACTTTTTGTCTTATAACTTTGCTGAATTTTTTTTATTCCAAGTTATTTGGGGTTGAATGATCAGAGTTTTATACATAAATGATCATAAAACATGAAAAGAGATTTTTATTTCTTACTCTCTAACCTTAATATTTCTATTTCTTTTTTCTTGTCTAATTTATCCCCATTCATACATTTAGTCCCATGTTGAATGGAGGTATCAGTATTGGTCATCTTTATATTGACAATTACTTATAGGAAGAGCATTTACCTTATCATTTTTCAGAATGATATGAACATGTAATTATAATATTGCAGTTTATAATGTGGAGATACATTCCTTTACCATCTAATTATTATAAAAGTTTTTTAATCAGAAAGTCAAGTGCCTTTTCATTGTCTTTCCAGATGCTCATATGATTTAACCCTTTACTCTGTTAGTGTGGTTCATACTAGAGTATGAACCATCCCTGCATGCCAGGGGACCTCCTTGTCACAGTAAATGACCCTTTTAATGTGTTATTGAATTCACTTTGTGAGAATATTGCTGAGGCCGTAATAACTGTTTTCATCAGGGATACTGATCTGTGGTTTTCTGTTCTTGTAGTACTCTTGAATAGCTTTAATAAGATAATATTAGTTTCATAAATGAATTTAGATCAGTCCTTTCTCCTTTGGCTTCTCATTTTCCACCAAATGTTTAAAAATGATCTATTTTACTTAAAATATAAAGTGTGTGTGTGTGTTGTAATTAATATCACATTTAAAAACAATTATTTAAATTCCCTGGGTTCATTCCTGCCATATTAGCGCTCTGGAGGCTGAGACATGAGGGTTGGGAGTTTGAGGCCAACGTGGGCTGTACAATCCATTCTAATTCATCCTAGATGACACAGTGAGACCTTAGATAGAAAAAGCAAATAAGTAGGTACCTT
The DNA here is from genome assembly GCA_001685095.1 of Ellobius talpinus. Classification (NCBI taxonomy): domain Eukaryota; kingdom Metazoa; phylum Chordata; class Mammalia; order Rodentia; family Cricetidae; genus Ellobius; species Ellobius talpinus. The sequence goes on from LOJH01010939.1 coordinate 23,281, forward strand.
AATTTTAATTCAGGAATCAATGTTATATTTCACAGATGTTGCATCTATAGCTACATTGTACAAATCCAATTAATCTGAGTTTTCTTTGCTTGCTTAAGACCATCTCACTCTATAGCCCAGGCTGACCTGGAACCCATAGCAATCCTTCTGCCTCAGCTTCCCAAAGGCATGGGCCACCACCTGACTTGAATTTTTAACATTATAAAACATGCTTCTGCTAGTCAATGGTAGCACACTCCTTTAATCACAGCACTTGGGAGGCAGAGGCAGGTGGATCTCTGTTAGTTCGAGGCCAGCCTGGTATACAAGAGCTAGTTCCAGGACAGCTAGGGCTTCACAGAGAAACTCTGTCTTGAAAAAAAAAGAAAGAAAGAAAGAAGGAAGGAAGGAAGGAAGAAAGAAAGAAAGAAAGAAAACCCCAAAGAAACAAAAAAAGAAATGCTTCACTAACTATAAGCAACTATTGCTTACATCCAAAATTACAAATGAAAACACATTGGAAAGAGAGGAAAAGAAGATGCCTGCTCTGCCACATTCATTGCTTTCAGATGTGGATGGCTTTGACATCTGTCTTTTCTCAACCAAGCGTCCACTACTCAAGCCTCCCTTGCTTTGCTCTGATGGGACATAACTTTGTCAGTTATGTCAGTGTATTCAGGGTGGCAGGCATGGCATACGAGCTATAACTGTTGGATGTAAAAATGTGAAATGACAGAGGTACTATATATTCTTAGTGTGTGCGTGTGTGTGTCTGTGTGTGTTACTCATGATCATCTGAATTATAAAGACTAGAACAGAGTAATCTCTTGCCTCTTGCCTTAGGTCAAATTCTGGACTACAACACCCAGAATTCTGTTGGTGTCTTTCTACTGAGTTTAAATCCTCACCATGTCTCATAATGGAGATAGCTTCTAGTCGTCTGGCCTCCCAGGCAGAAGGCCAGCCCTGAATAACACTAACTCTTTTGTCTGCTCCCAATCCTTGATCATTCTAGCCTAGCCCCACCTTCTTTCTCTCTGGCCCATCCCTCCCTCTGAAGCCACATTTACCAAGCTCTAGAACTATGTCATCAGCGTGTTGCCTGTGGATTCAGATTTCTGGACACACATACTATACCTACTCCTGAACTCCTCTCTTTGCTAAAGCCTGTTAGCTGGCACTCTGGCTCCTGTTTCTTTAGGAGTACCACCTAATTAGGTCCCCAGGTGACCTCTCTCGACTCTCATAGCTTCTACACAGTATGTTTTTCTCTCCTCGAGGTGAGCAGGAGATCCAGGCTGGCCTTATCAGCTAATAGGATCCGATTAGTGAAGCAGTACCAGAGGCACCCATTTTTCTAGCCCCTGACCTGGTATGGAGCCCTTATTAAAATAAGAGTCACAGCTAATGATCAAACAGTGACATCTGGCAGGTAAAGGCCTTTGTTTTTGTGTTGTTGGGTTTTATTTATTTATTTATTTAATTTTGGTTTGGTTTGGTTTTATTTTATATTTGTTTTGTTTTGTTTGTTTCCCAGCAGTTTTATAGTTTGACCATGGGCATTTTTAAGCAGGATTTGCCAGTCTCACGAGTAGACACTTGGTCCAGTTCACACATCTCTATTACAAGGCTAGCCCTCTGTGAAAACAGTAATGTAATTTTTAGAGTAAGAAAGACATAGATTTGAATTCTTCATTCTCTTACAACCTGTGCACTCTTGGACAAATTATTATACAACTTCTGAGTACCCTTTCAGACCTCGGCTTTCTGCATTAGGGGTAACAAAGCAAGCAGAGCATTTTGCCATGAAGACTTCAGTCAGCTGTGGTTAGCAGAGTGTTTGCACACAGTAGATGATGTCAGGCTCAATAGTTTGGTTCTGGGCCCTCATTCTAGATTCCCTAGACACATTCTCAAATCCATCAATGGAGCTGTGCTAGCGCAGTCTGGAAGACTCATCTCTTGGCTTTGAATGGGGCTTCTCTCTGCTTTCTTTAGGATGAAACAATTAAGGACTCTGGGGGAAAGGCTGCAACCAGGAATCTAAGTCAAATAGATGCAATAAATGACTTCTTCTATTATGTAGAAATCATGGGCATTCAGAGATACTAATTGGCTGTCTTCTCTACTTTTCCTTACACCATTTAAGTAGTTCCTTAACACAATTTTATTTTGGAGCATCCTAATTATATTACTCCAGGCACCTACTGTCAATGAACTTGCCTGTGGGGGAGAGAAGGAAGAGTTATTTATGTATTCTTATATCCCAAGAGCATTGTGGGGTCTAATGGTCTCAGCCCTGCAGAACATGCCCAGGTATAAGATTCCAGCCACACCCTTGAGGAACCTAAAGACTCACAGGTGAGAAATAATAAATATGTGGAAAACAATTCAACCAGAAGAATATAAATAAACCAGATGATGAGTATTTAAGGGAATGGATGCTGTGGGACAGCTCTGTAATAAAAATCTACCTGTAATTCTTTTTTAATGTTTTATTACAAATAAAGCAGATAGTAAAATACACCCCTGTCCTAGGAAATAACGTGAGCAGATTTGGCCAAGTCAGTGAGAGGCTGATCTAGCTGGAGCGAAAACGCCATATAGAGAGGTAGTTTCATTTCTATAGACACAATCAAGCACTAAATGATGTCTATAAAGCCACAAGGGTTTTTTTCCTGGCCCCTGGTCTTTTCTGTACTTGGGCCAAGCTGTCTTACACTAGTCTAACAAAGCATTCCAAACACTATGTCAAAAACATCATTCTACTTAAATCTTTCATTGCCTCCCTGCTGCCTGTTGGATCCCATTGTTCAGGGACCCCAGACTCCTCTGCGGTACCCATGTAGATCAGAGCCCAGTGAGTGCATAAAGGCAAGAGAGCAAACTGAGTCTGGATCCCAGGTCAGCAACCAGCTACTTGCATAAGCTCCTAAAGAGTCAACTGTCTTCTGCCTTCAGTCTGTACCTCAGGGTCTATGGCAGGGGAGGGGAGGTAACAATGTTCCAATTCATATAAAGGACTTAGCATAATCCCTGGCACCTAGCAAATTCTCAGCTAATGTTGGCTGTTTATAGAGGATTAAAGGTGTTGGCTAATGGAGCAAGTGAATGAAACAGGAAATGCGTGTTTGCTGCTAGCACTTGCCACACACTTAATACTGAGGATATACTTACGTGTGAATGGGAAATAGAGAAGAATATCACCATTAATGGTTAGTGACCATATCATGTTGAAACCCTAAGCTAACAAGCAATCAACAGGGATAAATATAATCAGATAGGAGGAATGGGAATCAACCCAACCTAGAACTTATTATGCTGGGCTCAGCCTTCTAGAAGAAAAACCCCAGATTCTGTGGCATGCCGACTTCTACCAAAGCCAGTAGAAAGTTACTCTGGGATATCCCAAACTAAGAATTGAGATTCTAACCCTGGATGTCACCAGCTGGTATCTTTCAAATTCCCCAGAGAAAATAGAAAGTCCTAAATCAGAGGTTAAAATAAAAGATCGTGGGAGGAGATGTACATAATATCTGGCCCTGAGTGACATAATTCAACCTGCGAGGGACTGGGGAGAGAGCTGGCTTAAGAAAGGGAGAAGTAATTAAGATATCTCCTTCCCTGCTCCCATATCCATCCTTCTGACAAGGAGAGCTGACTGAGAAGCCAAGGACAATGGATCTGGGTTTTGATT
>LOJH01010940.1:10310-26956 GCA_001685095.1 Ellobius talpinus
TTCTTTCTTTCTTTCTTTCTTTCTTTCTTTCTTTCTTTCTTTCTTTCATTCTTTGTTACCTTCCTGATGTCTCCATGTCTGCCTGGTGACTGCCTGGCTTCTGGTCTAAGCTATGTCTCTCTTTTTCTCGCTCATTCTCTCCTCTCATTTATCTTTCTGCAGCCTAGATTTCTCCTACTGCTTATTCTCTCTTCTTGATAGCCCACCTATCCCTCTCCTGCCTAGTTACTGGCCATTTAGCTTTTTTATTAGACCATTCAGGTACCTTAGGTGAAACAAATACAACACATCATTACATAATTAAGCAAATGCAGCAAAACAAATGTAACACATCCTTACAGAGTTAAAATAATATTCTGCACAGAGAGAATACTCTTATACAGTATAAATGTTAGTCACCTGTATTGGTTTAATAAAATAAGGATTGGACAGTAGCTAAACAAGAAGTATAGGTGGGACAATCAGACTAGGAAAAATTTTGGAAGCAGGAAGGCAGAGACACAGTCATCCAGAAGTAGAGAAAGATGAGGATGCCTTACTGAGAAAAGATACCATATGACTAACATAGACAAGAATTATGAGTTCATTTAAGTTGTGAGAGATAGGTAATAATAAGCCTGAGTTAATAGGCCAAAGAGTCTATAATTAATATATTAGGCCTCTGTGTGTTTCTTTGGGATTAAATGGTCCCAGAACCAGGCAGGACAGAATCTTCAGTCTACAATATTTCACAACATAAGCAAATATAACTATGCATTGTTAAATATTCCACAACATTACTCTGAGCTTACAGCTCTCCAAAAATCCAAATTATTCTGGTGGGCATCATGACTATAAAAAAGGAATTGGTTCACACAGCTGCAATTTATTACATAAGTTAATGTGATTGCATGTTGCATGTGGAAAGGGCTTACTTCAGTGTTTACCACATGGCAGTATCAGTATTTTCAAGGTTTTTTTTTACATGACAAACACATTCTTGTTATACAGAGGAGTGTGAGAGCATGTGATAGAGCATTTGGAATCAAAACAAAGACAGATTAATGAGCAAGGGATGTGTAAAACAGAAGCTGTGCAAAAGGAGGCAGAGTCTGGGTTTGTAACAGATGGGTTGATAACACTGTAGCACAAGCTTGATATGATGCCAAGTTCATGGGCTATTGTGAGAAAGGGTCCATGGCTAAGAAGAAAAAGTGTAGAGTTGAAAGATTCTATATAAAAATAATTACCAGGATAGAGCTGTGGTTGTATGGAGCATAGGGAGACCTCTGAATGTGTCCATCCCTCTAATTTTTATCCTGAATGAAAATATTGCATAAATTATATAGTCTCTGCTTTGTCAAGAGAAATTTTGTTTCAACATGAACTATAATCTGCATTAATTTTATTTAAGTATTTTTAAGGTTTTGAAGTCAACTCTAAGTGAAAAGGAAGACATAAGTGTCAATAATTCTTTGTTTTGAAATTCCATCCTTTTCATTTATTTTTAGAATGATGCATTATTGTCTGTTTTCCCTCCAAGTAATGCTGCCTCCCTAATCTTAGGTTGATTAAGACTGTGTCTGTTTCATTTGTTGAACACTACCTTATCCATAGTACTCAGCAGAGGGGTGGCCATTCAGTGGATTCTCAGCCAGCATTCTAAATGTAAAGCAGTTTAGTTAAGCCATTTCATATTTTGCATATGACGCTTATTATTTTGTTTCACTGTGGGTCCCATTATATCTCAGGTAACCTAGAGATCAAGCATAGAGTCTTATAGCCATGAGGCCTGGGTGTCTGGGGTGTGGTTCTATCTCGGCCAATTCTTAGCCTTTGAGATGTCATTGAATCACTTTGTGCCTGTATCATTATCTGTACAAAGCCACGAAGCTTCCCAAGTGAGTATGCTGTGCATGCCTTTTTTATTTTATTTTAAAAACTATCTTTTCTCATTTTACATACCAAATCCAGTTCCTACTCCCTCCCCTCCTCCTGCTCCCTCCACTTTTCTCCCACCCCATCCCAAGCCTCAGCCACTCCGGAGAGGGTAAGGCTTCCCATGGGGAGTCAACAAAGTCTAGCACATTGCTTTGAGGCAGGACCAAGGCCCTCCCCACTATATCTAGGCTGAAAAAGGCATCCCTCCAGAGAGAACATACTTTTTTAAAAAATATAGGATAGAACTTGTTATTACAAAAATGTACTTCCATATAATATGTTTGGGGTATTCTGTCTTAATGAACTTTCTAATTTTCTTAGCACTTGCTTCTTTCCTTTTACTGAAAATAGTTATCTCATATGATATATCCTGATTATAGTTTCCTTTCCCTCTACTCGTCCCAATTCCTCCCCACCTTCCCTTCGTTGAAGATTCACTCCCTTTCTGTCTCTCATTAGAAACTTCAGGGGAGGAAGAAAGGGGTAGAGAAAATGTACAGCTCAATAAAAACAATAAAGAAAGAAAAGAACAGACTTTGAAGAGATAACAAAAAGACACGACAAAATAAAATACAGGAAGATGAAGTAAAAAACTATCATGTTCAAGTTAGACATGGTATCCCAACAGGAGAAAAGGATCCCCAAAAGCAGGAACAAGGTCAGAGACACAGTCTTTCTCACAGTTAGGAGTGCCACAAAAATACTAAGATAATTGTGATAATATATACACAGAAGACCTGGACCTGGAGCAGGCCCATGTAGGCTCTGTACTTGCTGCTTCAGTCTCTATGATCTCATAAGCACCTTGCTTAGTTGATTCAGAGGGCCATGCCCTCCTGATATCCTCCAGCCCCTCTGGCTCTTACAATCTTTCCACTTCCTCTTCAGTGGGATTCCTTGAGCTCAGAGAAGAGGGATGTGATGGACCTCTGTAGTTTAGACTCTTTCCTTGCATAATGTCTGATTGTGGGTCTCTACATCTTTTCCCATCTGCTGCCTGAGGAAGTCTCTCTAATGATGACTGGAGAAGGCATTGATATGTGAGTACCACAGAATATCATTAGGGATCATTTTACAAAATATTTTAGACTAGATGTATTTGGTTGTACCCTAGGTCTCTGGGCTATCTAGTTTCTGGTTCTTGGTTTTCCCAAGTAATATTGGGTATGAAGTCCTTTTTATAGAATGTACCTTTGGTCAAATCAGACACTGGTTGGCTACTCCCACAAGTTCTGTGCCACTATCACCATAGCATATTTTGTAGTCAGAAATCATTGTAGGTCAAAGGTTTTATGACTGGTTGGTTTCTTTTCTTTTTTTCTTTTTTTTGGTAAGGATACCAAATTACCTTCCCACACTAAAATGTAAGGGTGATACCTCCATGTAGGTACCAGCTCAACTTCTCCATGCTCAATAAATTGTATGGGTTTTGTCCTTGACATTGAGGTCCCTTGTCAGTTTGCAGAGAGCAATCTATTGTCTTAGCAATAGCCTGAGTTGTTTGGGAATTTCCATGGGACCCCATTGGCCAACAACTCAATTGAACACAATTCAGCCCCCCCCACTGAAAGTCTTGCCTGGTGATAACAGATGTTCAATTGAGATTCTGTATCCTCCTTTACTAGAAGATTTCATAGATTTCAGGAATTTTCCTTTATACTAAGTTTCTGCACCACTCTGAAGTGCTCCCCAATTCCACCCATCTGTAGGCAGAGGCTGTTCATTTGTTTCCTGGCCCCCCAGACCCAAAATAATTTCACAAAACTATATTATTTACAATGCTGCTTAACCAATAGCTTAGGCTTCTTATTAGTGAACTCTTATATCTTTAATTAACCCATTTCTATTTATCTATGTATGACCACGAGGCTTGAGGTTTACCAGTAAGGTTCTCCTGCATCTGTCTCCTTCGGCAGCTACATGGCATCTCTCTTTGACTTTGCCTACTCTTTCTCTATATTTCTTTCAGTCTGGCTATATTCTGCCCTGCTATATGCCAAAGCATCTTTATTCATTAACCCATAAAGGTAACACATATACAGAAGGACATCCCAGATCACCCATCTCTCCCTGAACTCTCTTTATTCACCTCATACATCTCCACACCCCTATTTTCCCCACACACACTCTAGTCCCCTCCTGGCCCCAGTACTTCCATAAAATCTATTTTATTTCCCATTTCCAGGGAGATCCATGTCTCACCCCTAGATATACCATCTTTACCTAACATCTCTGGGTCTAAAGATAATAGCTTGGTTATAATTTACTTAAGGACTAATATCCATTTATAATTTAATACATGCCATATTTGTCTCTCTGCTTCTGCATTAACTCATTCAGAATGATTTTTTTGGTTCCATTAATTTTCCTGAAAATTTCATGATGTCTTTTTTTAAACAGCTGATTTATATGTCATCGTGTAAATGTAAATTTTTCATAACCGTCTGTCAGGTGAAAGACATCTAGGATGTTCCCAGTTTTTGGTTATTTTGAATAAAGTCACAATAATTATGTTGGTTGGGGGAGGCTACTTGTTGGTTCCTCCCCCAACATATGGTTTAGCACGTGTTCTTGTGGTAAGATGGAGTGTTCTGTGGGTATATGTCCAAGAGTGGTATATCTGGGTCTTGAGGTAGATCAGTTCTCAATTTTCAGAGGAACTGCCATATTCATTTCCATAGCGGCTGTACAAATTTGCACTCCCACCAGACAGGGAGCAGTGTTCCTCTTGCTCCAAATCCTCTCCAGCATGAGCTGTCACTTGTATTATTGATCTTTGCCATTCTGACAGGTATAAGTTAGAATCTAAAAGTAGTTTTGATTTGCATTTTCATGATGACTAAGAATGTTGACCATTTCTCTGTTTCTCAACAATTTGAGATTCATCTTTGAGGGATCATCAGTTTATATATGTTCCCATTTTTTTAATTAGATTGTTTGGTCTTTTTGATAGTTTCTTAAGTTCTTTATACATATTGGATCAAGGACCTCTATTGGATGTAGAGTTAATAAAAATCTTTTCTCATTCTGTAGGCTGCTGTTTTGTCCTATTGATGGTGTGTTTTGCCTTGAAGAAGCTTTTCAGTATCATAAGGGCTCATTTATTAGCTGTTGATCTTAGTGCCTGTGCTATTGCTGGTCTGTTCAAGAAATTGTTTGCTATGCCAGTATATTCAAGGCTATTTCCCACTTTATCTTATATCAGATTCAGTCTCTGGCTTTATGCTGAGGTCTTTGATTCACTTGTATTTGAGTTTTGTGCAGGTTAATAGGTATGGGTTTATTTGCATTCTTTTACATGCAGCTGCCTAGTTTGACCAACACCATTTATTGAAGATGTTGTCTTTTCTTTCCAGTATGTATTTCTTGATTCTTTCTTTACAAAATATAAGGGGACCTTAGAGTGTGAATTTATGTCTGGGTCTTCAATTTGATTCCACTTATCAATGTGTCTGTTTTTATGCCAATATCATGCAGTTTTTATTCCTATAGCTCTGTATTACAACTTGAAATCAGGGATGGTGATGCCTCCAGCAGTCCTTTTATTGTTAAGGATTTTATTGTCTTGGATTGTTTGCTCATGTGAAGGTGAGAATTTTCCTTTCAAGGTCTACAAATAATTATGTTGGGATTTTGGTGAGGATTTGATTGAATCTCTAGATTGCTGTGGTAAGATTGCCATTTTTACTGTGTTAGTCCTACTTATCCATGACTGTGGGAGATCTTTCCATCTTCTGATATTCTGATATCTTACTCAATTTCTTTCTTCAAAGGCCTGAGTTTTTTTTTAAAAAAGATATTATTTATTAATGTATACAGTGTTATGCTTGCATGTTCGCCTGCATGCCAGAAGAGGACAACAGATCTCATCATTGATGGTTCTTAGTCACCATGTAGTTGCTGGGAATTGAACTCAAGACCTCTGGTAGAGCAGCCAGTGTACTCTTAACTACTGAGTCATTTCTCCAGCCACAAAGGCTTGAAGATTTTTGTCACCCAAGTCTTTCACTTGCTTGGTCAAAGTTATCCTGAGATACCTTACATTATTTAATGCTATTGTGAAAGGGGTTGCTATCCCGATTTCTTTCTCAGTCTGTTTGTAATTTGTATATAGGACAGTTACTGATTTTTCCAAGTTAATTTTGTATCCAGTCACTTGGCTGAAATATTTATCAGCTGTAGGAGTTCCATGGTGGAATATCTAGGGTCACATGTGTGCAATAGCACATCATCTGTAAATAGCAATACTTTGACTTCTTCCTTTTTGGATTCTGTCCCCTTGATGTCTCCAGTTGTCTTACTGATCTAGCTAAAACTTCAAGTTTTATATTGAATAGATATGGAAAGAGTGGAAAATGTCTTTTTCCTGATTTTAGTGAAATTACTATGAGTTTTTCTCCATTTAATTTGATATTGAATATAGGCTAGTTGCTATTTGCTTTTATTGTGTTTAGGTATGTCCTTTATATGCCTAATCTCTCCTGGAATTTTATCATGAATTGGTGTTGGATTTTGCCAAAATCCTTTCCTGCATATACTGAGATGATGATGTGTTTTTAATTCAGTTTGTTTGTATGGTGGATTGTATTTACTGATTTTTGAAAACTGATGTTTGGGAAAAGCCTACTTGATCATGGTGAAAGATCTTTTTGATGTGTTCTTGAATTCTGTTTTGAAAATATTTTATTGGATGTTTTTACATGTATACTCATAAGGGTAATTGGTCTGTAATGTTCTTTCTTTGTTGAGTCTTTATGTAGTATGGGTATCAGGGTAACTATGGCCTCATAAAATGAATTTGGCAATGTTCCTTCTCTTTCTATTTTGTGGAATAATTTGAGGAGTATTAGCATTATCTCTTCTTTGAAAGTCTAGTAGAATTCTACACTAAAACTGTCTGAGTATTGCCTTTTTCTTTTTTCTTTTTTTTCTTTTTTGGGGGGAGACTTAATGACTGCTTCTGTTTCACTAGAGGTTATAGATCTATAAATTGATTACCTGATCTTGATTTAACTTTGATAAGTGGTACGTATAGAGAAAATTCTCCATTTCATTTATATTTTTTTCCAATTTGGTAGAGTATAGGTTTTTAAAAATATGTCCTTAGGATTCTATGAACTTGCTGTCTGTTTTTATACCCCCTTTTTGTTTCTGATTTTGTTAATTTGGATATTTTCTCTCTACCTTTTAGTTAGTTTGGATAAGAGTTTGTCTATATTGTTAATTTTCTCAAAGAACCAACTGCTTGTTTCATTGATTCTATTTTTTGCTTAAAAATTTTTCATTTATTAAAATTTTAAGACAATATGTTTTGATTATATTCTTGCCCCTCTCCCAACTCCTCCTTGATCTCATCTCTCTATCCACCTAACTTCACATTCTTTCACCCTCTCTTTCTTTCAAAATTTGTTTTTATCTTGATTTTGGCTTCGGTTGGAGACATTGAATACTTTATTTGATTTTTTAAAAGATAAAGTCATATTTTATTTAATTTTTAATTTCACTTTCTTTTATTTTGCATCTTGACAACAGCTTCCCCTCCCTCTTCTCATTCCCTTCTCACCTTACCTCTGCCACTTTTGTTTTTATTCTATTGATTTCAGGAATCAGTTTAATCTTTTATGTGACACTTATACTAATGGACAGATTAACACAATACTAGCGGGCAGATTTTAGTAAACATTGCATTTACAGATAAGGATACTGAAGCACAAATGAATTAAAAAACTTTCTCAAAATCAGATGTGCTGTAGTCAAAATTAAATGTAATTTCATTAGCATCAGAATACATGTGGAAGACAATATTTTGGAAACTTAATTTTATTGTTTTGTACAACCAATGCAAATGTGCATATTAATTGTGTAATATATGTGATTATAACATTGATTGAAAAGAATGCCTTTACATAGGAATACTGTCAAATATCTCACAAATGTGGGTTGGGAAGAACTAATTTGCATAATTATGATTTTTAGAAACCACAGGAGGAGCATGAGTGATTGGAGTCTGTTTCCTCCAATGAATCCCTAATTGTTCAGTTCTATAGTTACCTAACTTCTTATGCACTTCTTCCCTGCTTGCTTTTATTCTTCCTCTTCCTCAATCTATCTCTCTTCAAATTCTCCCCTCTTCCCTTTTCCGGTTTCCCCTGTGCTTTGCCATGGCCCCAAAGTACCTCAGTTTCTCTCTCTCTCTCTCTCTTCTTTTTTTTGTTTTTTCCTACTATCCTCTTTCTCCTTTTTATTGTTCTTTTTAATTAAATTAATTAATTTATTTTACATCCTGATTGCAGTTTCCCATCCTCCCTTTTCCTATTCCCTTCCTATACCTTTCCTCCACCTCCTCAATCCATTCCTCCTCTGTTTTTGTTCAGAAAGGGGCAGGTTTCTCATGGGTGTCAGCAAAGCATGGCATATCAAGTTGCTGTAAGACTAAGCACTTCACCTTGTTTTCAGACTGAGTAAGGCCAACCAGTATGAGGAATAGGTTCCCAAGAGCCAATCAAAGCATTAGGAACAGCTCCTGCTCCCATTGTTAGGAGTCTTACAAATCAACCAAGCTATACAACCGTCACATACACTCACATATACGTAGAGGGCTTGCTTAGGTTAGGCTCCCTGGTGTGTTGGTTTAGATTCTGTGAGTTCCCTTAAGTCAGGTAAGTTGTTTATGTGGCTTTTCTTGTGATGTCCTTGACCTCTCTTGCTCCTACAATCCTTCTTCCCTTTTTCTTTTTTAGCATGTAAATAGAATTTTAATAAGAAATTATTTTGTATGTTTACTAATTAGCTTGTTATTTAACACTTTGAATATTAATGTTTGGAGAACAACACTTTGCTTTCTAAGTGGTAGAATATTTCCCTTTAAATTTACTTTTCTGCTTTCTCCCATTTTCCATTTCCTTTTAATGTATTTCTTTATTTTATTTTATTTTTTTAAAATATATACCAATCCAGTTACCCACTATCCTCCCTCCCATTCCCTCCACTTACCCCCCACCCAATCCCCCATCAGGCACATTTGCTTTGGGGGAAGGTCCAAGGCCCTCCCTACTATGTCCAGGCTGAGCAAGGAGATCGCATGGGGGGACAACAGACACGAAAGTTTGGAAGGCTGCCAAGAGTAGACCTGTAGAGATGTAAAGCTGGGAGATTGGGTCTGTGGGAAGAGTGAGAGGAGAAGGTCTGTGGGCAGCCCACCTGGTTTTTCTTGCAGTCATGGCCTATGGTTTAGCAGGGGGTACCTGCTGGAGTTAGGGGCTGGGAAACAGTGATTAGTAGGGTTGGGGGTTATCTAGAAGGGAATGGTCTATGGAATCCACAGGAGATGTTGACAGGGGGCAAGGAAGGTGTTCTGTTGCAGGGCTAGAGATGAGGCTGGGTGATTGGGTCCAGGAAACAGAGCTGATGTATATATTAAATGTCACTATTAAGCAAACATCACATAGAAAATGCCACGTGAACCTTAGAATAATTCTGAGAAAAGATGTTCTGATGGGATCATATGTTTACTATTATGCTATTCTGGGGAAAGAGTTAATAAAGTTACATGCTGGCTTAACCTTATGTGAATCTAAAGGGCAGAGCTACATGACATTGAACATTGGAATTTGAATGCAGAAGATTCCTTTTGAAAAAAAGCCTTTAAGAAGAAGTCACACAGTACAGGCTCTGAATGTCACAGTGAGTGTATCTAAAACGCCTTTTGGTAAGAATGCTGAAACTAAATGAACATAAATTAGAGACATGTACACATCACAATCATAACATATACACACATGCACCTTTACACTACACACACACCACATAAGTATATAAAACCCACACACACATACACACACACACACACACACCTCTGTGGCTCAGCCAAGCTACAAATCCAATTCAACTAACTCTAAAAATATGCCTTTTGCAGGACAGAAAGTCAAAAGCCTTTATTGTGATACCATTATACATTATAAACACTACTGTCTTTCCTGATTCAGTCATTGTTTAAGTACATAGAGTGTCCATAAATTAAATGAGTTACACAATTCACACAAGAAATCTACAAAGATGGAGTATTTCTCATGTCAACATTTTTTTCTCTTTGATTTCAGGAAAACAAATAACGCAACCTTGTTTCTTGTGTCTCTAGTAGTTGGTTCCAATTTTCTAGACTACACCAAGGCCATAACTGTCTTCCACAGATAAGTGAATTTTGCACTCAAAATTTATTACACCTTGTGGAAAGCATTTGAAGGTTGTAAAACTCTAATAATAAAATATCCCCAAACTTGCAACATCAGTAAAATGGAGAAAATTAATATCCTTAGGGTTATAACCTGTATTCCAAATTTTCCAAATGTTTTAGAACCAAATACAGAGTTTGTCAGTGATAGTCAGTCTTGGGTTGTTCAGTGAGTTGTAATGCTGGGTGAAATTTGTAATGAGTTTTATACATGCATGTCTTTATATCGTAAAGACAATCTCATGTTGTCCTATTTCACTTATCTTCTTATTGCAAATCACTCTTTCCATTTATTTAGCCATATTCTGGAACCAAATCATTCTTCACTCATCCAGCATTTCTTATAATGTAATGTATCCAGGTATCATGTGAGCCATTGGAACATAAAGATGAAGAAGAAAAGAATGTAATTTAAAAACTCAAATCCGAGTGCAAATAGCTCTCACATCCGAAGTCTTATACATTATTGAGAATACAGAGAAGAATATTTGCTCCTTAGATTATCCACCCTGTGGCATTTACACTGTAATTGCTAAGTATAAACTTTAATTTTACTGACATTTTAAGGTTTCACCTAAAAAGTTGAGAGTTTTATTTCCTACCTCAGAGGTACGAGAAGATTCTTTAACAGGAGACGGAGACATTTTGAACCTGAACAACAATGAAACAGATTAAAAAACTGAGTTCACAAAAATGCAAACTCCAACACCGTTTTGTTCACATGGTTAAAGATGCATCGTCTGCCTCCCAACAAGTAATGCAATAAGTATTTGTTTAGGATGATGCTGTTAACACATAGCAGGTGTAAGGAAGTCTCTTCAATAAGGGGTGGTATGGAAAGGAGATATCTGCATGAAGAAACTGAATTTAACGGAAGAATCGATGGACTATTACTTTAGTCAGTAAAAACTTGAAGAGTTCAAAATTACTTTATTGAGAATGAAAATGTAATCTTGCTTCTAATTCACTTTATAGGATTGATATAATTGTCGTGAATACGCACTACATATTGCTCTCGTAAGTCTGCATTCAATTGTGAGCAAAAGGGAGAACTTCGTGAATCCTAGGGTGTGTAGTGACTATGCCAGACACCTCTCTAACAAACTGGATTAGCTACAAACTCAGAGTTGACCCAGAATTTTCCCAATAATGTTTCTCAATATCCTAATTAAGGAGCTGAATTATAATGGTCCTTTGAATATTTGTTCTAACTCAACTAGATGTAGACTTCTTTTCTGCAGATCCGAAGAAAATACTTGAGGAGTTTAAGCAATATCTATGAAAAATATTTTAATTGTAGACAGGAAAGATCATATGTGACTTCTAGTTGCAGAATCAGGATCTTATTTTATATTTATCATTTAATGATAATTTATAGTATATACAGTATATTTTGTTCATTCCATTTCCTTATTATTCATTCTCATCCCTTTACTACTGAAGTCTCTTTTCTTTCTAAGTCCCCTACTACTTTCATGGCTTTTTGGTGATATATTGTGAGTGTGAGTGAGAAGTTATTTACTTTATTCTGAATGCAGAGGAGCTTAGACAAAATGTTTGATCTTATTTTTATTATTATTATTTTCTTATATAAACTGAGTTATTTGAAAATGTACTTTTTTTCATTCATTCGTTGAACGTGTTTTTAATTAGCACTTACTTGTGTTGCAACTTTCCAGGCTCTATTGTATTCTTATGTAGGGTGCTTGCTGTCTGTCACAGATGATTCCTAATGGCTTGTTGTGTTACAATATAGATTCCCTCTGAACTTTCCTTTCATCTTTAAAAGTCATTTATTGAAAATATTTATGTATTTTTGTACTTATCTAAATCATTCCAGATTTTAACCATCTTTTTTTACATCTTATGATTTGATTAAATCTATAGAAAATTCAATTCTAGAAAAATATATATAGCTAATATATACATTTGATCTCCACTAATTTTACACACATACACACATATTATCAATTATAATTAGTAAATATTAACCAGAGTTTATAAATAATATACTGCATATTGTGAACCTTCCTTATTATTAAATAGGAATCTAAACTCTAGTTTTATGACTGCATAAGATACCATGCAAAAACTAAAATATATTAAGCTAATCATCATTGAATCAGTCTTTAGGCTACCCAAACTGAAGTGGTCAGTCCAGAATACATATACAATATGAGCAACACTAGATAGATTCAACAGGTATATATATATATATATAGTTACACACATATAATAATTTAACAGCATATATTTATATTATGTATTATACATTATATAAAATTATATGTATATTATATATAAATCTTTAAAGTATTGTTACACATATATATGTAACAATAATAATTAAAGAAAAAAAGGCCATGAAGTTAAAAGGGAATTGGGGGACATAGGAAGAATTGGAGGTGACAGAGGGAGAGATAGAAATAATGTAAACACAGGACTCATGCATGAAATTCTCAATAAATAAGTCTTAAAAATTGATTCCTATTGAGTGGAATGGAACTTCTTTTCTTGGAGCGTATTCCTAGGAATATGAGGAACACCACAAGCATGTTGCATTTAAGGTCCTCATGAGTGTTACAAGTTACAGTGTCTTTTGAAATATTGCAACAGTGAATGTCCAACAGTGCCTGACAGTCTGTGTCTAAAAATCATGCTAATACGGGCATTATCATTCTATTTTGGGAAATGATTTGGGTATCACCTTCTTCCAGGGAACACTGTAACCCACCATGTTTGTGGATTGTAACCGATCATGTTTATTTTGAGTATGATGTGACTGTTGAAAAACATAGTAGAGATTATACCCCAGAGGAACAGAAAGACTGTCACGAGATGGCATTTCCTAGAAATGTCGGAGAAGCTACATCCTTGAGGTCTCAAGAACATGGCTGCCTAAGCAAGACCTGAACAAGAACAATACCGATTAGAATGTTAACTTAGAGGGGAGAAATCTCACAAGGCCTCAACCCCAGACAAAGAATGACAAGCAACTGAAGAAAGTTGAATGTGAAGAAATAGAGTCTTCCCCAGGGAAGAGCTCCCCCATTGATTATCTAATATCATGCAGTCAGTCCTGAAATCAGATAAATACAAGCAACATTATACAGACTGAGAAGGTTTACTAATATATGTAGGAATATAGGAATTAGGAGTGTATATATGAACAATTAAAAAAAGATGCCTTGAGTTTGAGGGAGAGAGGGAGGGAGAGAGAGCACGCCAAGCTATGTGTGAGGGTTTGGAGAGAAGAATGGGATAGGGAAAATGACGTGATTGTATTTTAATTTAAAAAATAAAAAGGGTACTTCTTAATGTCAACTCCAAAGACTAAGGTTACAGAAATGTTACTTCCTATGTAGGTAAAATAAAGTACAACTCTACTCAAAGGACTTGGAAAAACTGGCTACTACTTATTACTTATAGGGTTGAAACATCCAAGAAGGAGCTTCAGAAACCTGGCTACTACTTATTACTCAAAGGGTTGAAACATCCAGGAAGGAGCTTCAGACAGAAAACAATTAGCTTTGCTTTTCCCTCAGATAAGAGAATATTGCTGCTTCAAATTTTCTTTTGATTCTATTTAATTCTGTTTCATGGGCAATTATCTTATTAAGTTGACTTCTTTGTTTTGTCATAAGTAATTAAGCGCTCAGAGCTCGAGATTGCCTGCTTCAAGAGAAAAATTTAGCACCATAAACTTTTTTTCATAAATTTTCAGCCTGTATAGAGAGACCTTCTACAAGTATGTGCGCTACAGATTTCCCTGAGATGGGGATCCAGATACCCTGGGAAGGAAACAGAGGGTCTAGGCTTGGGGTATATGTGAGTCTTTGTGAGCAACCTAGATAAAGGTTGCTATTCTCACTCTTTTACTCAAAGTCAGCTCAAGCATTTGTTAAGCATATTCCATAGGGCTAGGAATACTCAAGGGAATTGTCTTTATTGTAAAAAATAGATAAAAAACATACTTCAGAGAATGAACATACAATTTTAAAGAGAAAAGATCCCAATGACTTAGCATCAGGTAAAACTGGGTTCAACTTAGAGATTTTCAGTGCCTATGTAGTCTTGAAAAAGCCACAAGATCCTTTTGCATCCCAAGTTCTTGATCTGTATCAATACATAAAAAGCAGGGTGAGAAATTATAAGGCTGTTGAAAGAACTAGTTGTATGATACATGATAAATGATCACAATAGTCAGAGGGTTATCAATTTATCACTGTGATGGCTTATATTAACTGTCAGATTGGCAAGCTCTAGAATCATCTTGGAGACAAAACTCTTGGCATGTCTGTGAGGAATTACCTAGAGTAGTTTAATTAAAATAGGAAGGTCAATCCCAAATGTAAATGGCACCATTGTATGGTCTGGGGCCATGGACTACAGAAAAAGAAAACATTATTTAAGCATGAACACGCATTGTTCTGTGTTTCCTGACTGATGACACAATGTGAGCACCAGCCTCACGCTCCAGCCACTATGCCGTCTTCACCATGATGGACTATCCCTCAAACTGTGACCAGAATAAACCTTCCTTTCCTAAAGTTACTTTGGTCAGGTGTTTTTTTTTTCAGCAACAAAGAAACTAGTTCAGTCATGTGACTTTACTCTGATAGAACTACAGTAATAGCCCCAACACAATATTTTTATAGTCTTTAGATTTTGTGACCCACTGAAATTAGCCATACAGACACAGGTGTGAAGATACCCACTGTAACAGGGGTAACTCACCAGTGGCTTCACTGTTGAGGACAATGACCTCACCACAGGCAGCCCTCGGATGCTGTTAGCGCTTCTGGATGGGGAAGGACTCCAATAACCTCTCCTCCATCTGTGACTGAATCTTTAGGGACTCACTCTTGTGCAGAGCTTATGGAGGTACTTGTAGCTGCTGTGAGTTTTTGGGTGCCAGGACTTGACATGCCTACAAGACGTTTCCCATCCCCCCATCATATTATATTATATTATATTTATATTATATTATATTATTTCTTTCCCTTTTGCACAAAGTAAAAATATGTGAAGTAACTACATGAATGTGTGATGGGGGCTTGATGGGAGGAGAAAGGTGGTGAATCTGGAAGAGGGATAGGGGAATGGATGTGACCAGAATGCATTACATTTATGCATGAAACTATTAAAGAAACAATAAATAATTTACATTCATAACAGGAATGGTGGCACACACCTTGGGAAGTAAAGGCAGGTCGATCACTCTAAGTCTGAGGCCTACCTAGTCTACATAACAAGTTTCAGGCCAGCCAGAGCTAGCTAGTGAGACTCTATCTCAAAACAAACAAATGAACAAACAAAACCCCCCAATATATCCAATGAATAGTTACATTATAGGAAAGCCAGAGAAAAGAGAACAAAGCAAGCTAATGCATCCATAAGACAGAAGGCAAGCCTGTCTCCTATGTTACAAATCCTATTTTACCAATAGTTTGATGTAATCACCTGGGTTCCAAATAAGGGTACAGTCATTTTATGACTTTTGGTTTTATGGCCAACTGAGATTTAATGAGAGCCAAACATTTATAGGAATCTCTTTCCAAATTTGTGTCTAGGATGCTGAGACAATCTTGGAGACAGGAACCAGAGGACTGTAAGAGATATAAAGACTCTGGCCTCCTTTTCTTTGCATAGGAAGCACATTTGCACATCTCATCATTGTTCCAATTTGGGTCTCACCTGATGGAACATAAGAGCTCCTCGCATTGATGCAGGCAGCCACTGTTCTTCAGGCCCAGATTCAAATGCTATTCTTTACTGAAAGTGAGTCCAAAGGACAACAGAACTTGGTGTTCCACTGTCTCTCTGGGCATCTTTTAGCCTGCCCACATTGCCATGTAACAGGTCACATTGGAGAAGCTACGTGCGCAACCCGGAATACTGATGTTATCAGAGACCATCAATGTCTTTCCTTCTGGGCTGATGACCCTCCACAGGCACCTAAAACATAGGAACCTATAAATTTCTGTACCAACACCTTGTGTTCTATCTGTAGATAGTGATTAATTGCAGACTGGCTCACCTAATTTATTCCTTGTGGGATTTCTTTGCAGTCTCTCCTTATTGTTCATATAAGGCAACATTTTCTTTTCTAAAATTCTATCTGAATTTAGTCATTCTAATAATTTGTTTATTTTACTTCTACTCATTTAATTTCCCATAGACTTAAGATGCTATTGCATGATAAAATTCTCATTATGTTTGCAGAAAAGAGACAAGTGCAAGCTTGTGAATGGGTTTGTGGTTTCTTTATATAAGTGTTACCATATATCTTTGTAGTTTTGTTTGTGTGCATATGTGTATGTGAATGCATGTTTGATTGTAGATTGTGTGTGCAAAGATATCTGTGAATGAGTATGTTTGATTGTGGGTTTTGTGGGAGGGAGTGTATGTATGTGTTCCTATACATATTTGCCACAAGTTTGTCCATTTCTCTCTCTCTCTCTCTCTCTCTCTCTCTCTCTCTCTCTCTCTCTCT
>LOJH01010941.1:10508-26955 GCA_001685095.1 Ellobius talpinus
AAATTGCTTGATTGCACTTCCTGTTTACTCAAGTAATATTATTTCCCTTCTCAGTTCTTCGATGGAGTTGAAGACTAATCGTAGTTACTTTCCTCTCATGACTTAGCCAAGCCATTTCTAATATAAGACTTAGATTCCTTAGAATATGATAATTATTGAAATATTTAGCATATGTTTCTTGCATAATACTGTTTATGCTGGTTGTAATTCTAATTTTTATATTTGATATTTGTTCTTATTGTATATAGTTTTGTATTAGGCTTAGAACTCTCTGATTTAGACAAAAGGGAGAGGTGCTGTGGGAACTGGCAAACTCTAGGCATGGTCACATGTACTATATATACAGAGTAGAAACATGAGCAGCCTCTTGGCTGCTGGGTTCGGTTTCTGTTCCCTGCTCATGTGGAGGACTGTTGATCTGTGAGTCTATCCCTAAACAAAGAGCCCTTTATTATACTCCATTATGAGCTAGTGTGGGACTACTTTATTGTAATCATCTACAGACTACCCTTATGATTCCATCTGCATGACTTATAGAGACCATTTCCACACAGAGCCACATTATGAGGCTTTCAGGATTGGGACCTCATTATATCTTCTGCCTCTATGTAGAGATGCTGTAGATTTTGATTACAATCCATGGTTCTGCAGAACAGAGAATATAATGTTCCTCTGATGACCGCAGTGGTTCAGCAGAGTTCCCAAGGGTGATCACTGTGGTGAGGTAGTGAGACTCTGGCTAGACCTGGACCCTATGTTTTAGAGAAGGCTCTAGATTCAGTTAGATGACATCTCTAGAAACTTTTCTTATTCCTCCTGTATGACCCTATTTACCTTCATTGATTTAAGGCAGAGTCACAAAGTTGAAAATAACTGAAATCTTTTTCTGTCAGTGTTAAGTGAATGTTGGTAGAACCAAGAGTCATAGCGTTATAGCTTATGATCATCAGAAGTGCCCAGGGGCTCTAGTCAGGTTCTTGAGAAGATAGTCTCATTCCATCCAGCAGCAGAAAGAGAGAAAACACCCATGTTGGAGGAATTGAGTTTCTAGACCTTCGTCTTGAAGTCAGATTTAAATGCAAACATAATACATAATGCTATGAAAATTATCATCCATCAATAACTAAGCACAGATGCTTAGTGACCCACGCTGGATGAAACAGATGATGGGTATTCTTTGAAGTCCTGGTATAGGTCTTAGTGGAAGGGATAGAGGTGGGTGGAGGTTGACAGGGGGCACCAGGAGATGTGTGGAAGCTGGGGAGAGGGAGTGACAAGAGGAACAAGAGCTAGAGGGGATGCTTGAGCAAACACATAAGCCAAACGGGCTGCCTTTTGAAATATTTGCTGGAAGTAGCTCTTGCACAAAGATTACATGGCCTTAGCTGGTTCAGTACTGCAAGAATAAAGAATTCTTCAGGGTTCTCAATACTGAAAGGTGTTAACATCCAAGGCAAACTGCTACTCTCATGATTTATTTAATCATGAGATCTGCCATGCCTATGCATAAAAGTACCTTGGTATCAAACCCTCAGATTGTTGACATTCTCTCCTAGAAGGAAGGCACAGCAGAGTCCTTGGTCCCTTTCCAGTGTTTCTGGCCACTCCTATCCATTTGCACGCAATTTCGCCTGTGTAATTTTGTATGCAAATTTGCACGCATTTCTGTCCTCTGGGTGTTGGGGAAGGGTCTAGGGTGTATATGTTGGGGAGGGGTCTAGAGTGTATATGTTGGGGAGGACTGAGGGGGGTCCCTCCGTCTTTGTGGCTATGAGGGAGTATCGTCCATGCTAGTTAAGACTTTACAGTGCAGTTGCTGGGAGCTCCCCACGCCTCTTCCAGTAGCCCCTCATTCACTCTGTGTAAGCAAGCCTAATAAATTCATTGGTTCTCCAGTGGGAGCTGTGGTGGGGTCATATTTACTTTGTCATTAGAACCTGAAGAGGTGGAGCCAGATATTATCACATCTCCTCCACAGGAAAGGAATTCGCAAAATACGCAGAAAGGAGAAACAAAGAGGGAATTCTGTGCTTTAGTTGAATTTTCCTCATCTGCTTGCTGTGAGGTACGGTTTTTACCCACGATGATGCTTTGGTTTGTGCACTAGTCAATAAACCTCAATAAAAGCTTATTTAAAATTTTTAAGAGATAGTCCGTCTTAAAGAAATGTCAGATGAGCACACAATGTTGTTTTGTTTTTGTTGTTGTTGTTTTGCTTTTTTTTTCTGAGATGTTCTCATTTATTTTAAGCAAATCCCAAATCCATTATACAGTTGAGGATGACTTTGAACTTCTGATTCTCCTGAATAGCAGGATTGTGGACCTGCACCATCGCACCAGGTTTATGTAGTGCTGGGGACAGATTCAGGACTTCAAGCATTGTGTAGCTTTACAGCAGCCGTTAACCCCCCCCATCTCCTGCTGGCTTCAGCGCACCGCACCTGGCACCTGCATTGATTGGCTCCGGAAGTGCCCAGGAGTCTTGCGAACGTGCTGGGTGTGGTAACTTAAGCTCCAGTTAGCAGGTCAAAGAAAGCTGAGCTGCTCTCCAGTTTCTTAAATAATCACAGGGAACTGCTACCTGACCAAACAGAGAGTGCAGCAGGCAGAATAAATCGTCTGCCACCATTCTGTGTGAAAACAGCTCACGTACAGAGGTGAGGCACCCTGTCACCTGCCACATCCAGGCCTGACAATTTACATAAACTCTAGGGAAGATTCTTGGGGGAGCTTTGTTTCCCATCTCACTTGCTGATATCACTGAAGACACCGTTTTATGCACAGGGCAGTGACAAGTCACTTCTGTTTCCTCGTGTGGATGGTCTGACAGACGACACAGGGCCCCCTTGGTTCTTTCTCTGACTCAACATTGCTGAGAAAGGGTATTTATTTGTTTATTTATTTATTTATTCATTCATTCATTTATTTATTTATTTATATTTTGTTGAGGGTGAGGGTAGGGCAGAGAATAGCTTGAAGGCGCTGATTGCTAATCTTTAACTTGAGACCATTAAAGTCAGGAAATGGAGGTGAATTTAAAAGTTTTGCTGACTGACACACTACAATTCTTGTGATTCCTTCCCTTCCTCTCCTCTTCCCTCATCTTTGCCCCCACAAAGATGGTGCCAGATTGTGTGTGTTGAGGGAAGGGATCATGATCAAGGTTTAATACTGCAGTTCAGAATTCTCCTTAGCCTAACTGTATCCAGGCTTTCTTGGTTGCTAAATTCAAACCGCCTTTGTTGGAAACGTTTGGAAAGCAAGCCTTTCTCCTCTCTTGCTCCTTTATTCTTCCAGGTGTATTTAAATCTGGAAATCACCCCCTTCACAGTGACTGCTATGAAGAGAAGGAAGGCTCCTTTCTACACAGCAAACTCAGGGCTCCACCAAGCCCCTAATCTCCATTCCCAGGCCAGCAAATAGTGAATCAGCATTCATTGCAAAATGACTCATGAGCAACCACGGCCATTTGCAGTGAAAAAGACAATGATCAGTTTCATGGGCCCATATGTAATCGTGACTACTGGCAGGGACTTAACAATGATCAATTACCCATTCCCTGATTAATTAAGGGCTTAATCCTCCCACCCATATCATGTGAACAATGGCGCACTGTTCCAAGCTGCCTATTACGTTTCCTAGGAACAAAGGCAAGAGCGAGTGGTAATGTGAGCCCCAGGCCCATCGCTCTGGATTTCGAGCCTCCCCAGTTGAATACAGTAGGCACAGTTCCATATTAAAGGAGCCCGAGCCAGGGTAGAGGCCCTCTCCATAGAGCCAATAGTTAACATGTCATGTCTTTTTGCCTTGCTTCTTTTCATATCCTTACAAATAGTGAATAAAGCAGTCTGCTGAGTGGGTAGCCATGTGTCAAATGGGACCAAGTTTCTTGGCGCACTGTAGAATACGTCATTTCTCCTGCCGCCTCCTCAGGCACAGCTTTTTATTTTTATTTATTTTTTTAATACTACTTCCATCTATAGGTGTGCCTATGGATGATGTGTGCTCTATTCTTCCTTCTGTTGTCACCCCACCCCATACACTTCTTTCCCCTTCTGCCCTTCCAAAACTCCTGGTTCTAAATGTGATATGGGTCCAACCATTCACAGCCTTCTCTTGGTTGCCCTCTGCCCAGGCTGGCTCCCTCTTCAGGCTTTCCAACTCACTGCTAATATATATGTGGACCAATGTCTCAGTTCTTGAGCTCTCCAAAGATCCCCTTCTAAACTCTTATTCTTCTTCTCCCATGGCCCCAGCCTATAATAAATGCACTGTTAGGTCCAGTGCAGCCATCCCTGCCTCCTGTGTTGGCCTTAATTTCTGACTGCTCACATCCTCTGCTACCCTGTCCTCAACAGCACTGAGGCCCAATAGTGTCTTTGCTCTGCTGTGTGGTGATGTTTTATTTGTGATCTAACAAATAAAGCTTGCCTGAAGATCAGAGTTCAGAGCTAAGCCACTAGTTAGCAATAGAAGCTGAGCAGTGGTGGCACACAACTTTAATTCCAGCACTTGGGAGACAGGCAGACAGGTCTCTGTGAGTTCAAGGCTACCCTGGGCTATACGAGATTGATCCAGCCTGAAAAAGAAACAGAGCCAGGCAATAATGGTTCACACCTTTAATCCCATCACTAGGGAGGCGGAGACAGGAATGATCTGGCTGGGCAGAGAGAGGAATATAAGGTGGGAGGAGACAGGAGCTCAGGGCATTCAGTCTGAGGATTCGTGGAGACAGGATTTTGCTCACTTTGTCTGAGGATTCCATAGAGGTAAAAGGTCTCTCTAGTGGCTTTACTTCTCTAGTCTTTCAGCAATTACCTTGATATTTGACCCCAAGTTTTTATTATTAAGACCAATTAGAATTCACGCTACACTGCTGCCCCTTTGGTGTCTCATTCTCTGTCTTACTTTCCTCTATACTCAGCTTGGAAACCAGCTTTAATTTTTTTAAGTCTTCATGTGCACATGTGTATGAATGTGTAAGTATAGAGGCCATGGGTTCATACTGAGTGTCTTCTTTATTTTCTACCTTAATTTTGAGACTGGCTCTCTTACTAAACCGCTCTCTTACTAAACCTGGAGATCACCTTTTCAGCTAGACTGGCTATTCCTAGAAGTCTTCCAGCCTCTGCCTCCCCAGTGCTAAGATTACAGCTGCACATCGCCTGCCTATCCTTTCACAGGGACCTTGGGGTTCACGCACAAACTGTGATGACTGTAAAGTAAGTTCTTTACCAGCTGAGACATCTCTGCAGCCCTACTGATACCAATAACCACATCCTTGAATCATGTTCCATTCCTCTCCCACCTCCCTTCATTCAGCTTAGCTTGCAAAACTGAATGCTGGAAAAGTCCACCCCCAACTCTGTGTTTGCATTACATAATGAGAGAAAGCCATAAGCCTGGCTGGGTGTGCATTGGACTACGACCATAGTATTCAATGGTAGCAGACTATATTTCCTTTTTATATTTTTAAAACTTTTATTTGACATGGTAATTGTATTATTTATGTAATCTAGTATAAAATTTCACTGCATGCATTTAGGGTGTGGTTGGAATACATGTCTCTTTGTCATTGAATCCTCTTGGTCCTTGTTCATGGCCTCTTCTCTTTCTTCCTACAGGGACCCTCTCCAACCTTGTAGTATACTTCTCTGAGGAAGTAAAGGCAACAGGAAGTATGTGACTCCATAGTTGATGTGGGATTCCCCTCTGTATGCTGTGAATGTGTTTGGTTAATGAATAAAGCAGCTGCCTGGGCCTATCACAGGGCAGAATAGAGTAAGGTAGAAATCCCAAGCAGAGATAGAGGAGAAAGTAGGCGGAGTCAGTGAGATGCCATGTAGCTGACCAAGGAGAAAACCATGAGCTTTGTGGTAAAATATAAAACAATAGGAATGAATTAATTTAAAATATAAGAACTCGCCAATAAGAAGTGTAAACTAATAGGCCAAGCAGTATTGTAATAATACAGGTTTCTGTGTGATTATTTTGGGTCTGGGTGGTGGGGAAACAAATGAGTAGCCTCTGCCAACACATGGTGTTTTTTACCTTGTGTCCTATCTGCCTGTATAATTGTTGGCATCTACGTCTTTTCTCCTTTTAGAATAGGCAGCTGAGGTAGGCAGTAGGATGCCCTGGAACTCAGGTGGGCCTAGGGGTGAGACCTTGGGAGCCATGTCTCAGCAAGGGCAGCACAGGTGCTGTAGAATGTGTGGGCATTAAATACTTCTATCTCCTGTCCACATCCAGCCTTGAAGAGTTAAATGACTGAACCTTTATCAAAAGGGATGGTGTTATTCACAAGAGAAAAATCAAGACCAGCTCCAATATAAAAAAATGGGTCTTACTGTTTATTTTTTGACTTGTTTATTTATTTGTAGCCTTGGCTGAACTGGAATCTGAAGTCCTCCTACCTCAGTCTTCTGAATGCTAGAATCGCAAGATATATGCCACCACTTCTGGCTAGAAGCTTAATCTTAAATCAACTAAAGAAGTATTGAACAAATGAAGACTACACTCTCTTCAAGTAGGAAGCTTGTTTCCCTGTTGGCACAGGAGGACCCGTGAACTGTGGGAAAGAACAAAAGCTTCACTTCCTGTCACACTGTAGGAGTTGTCTGCCCCTCTTCTGGGCCTAAGGGTACTCTACCTTGTGCCCCCAGCCAGTTGGCTCCCATAGACACTGTGCACATGCATCTTTTCTCACCTGATGGAGTCTGCTCTGCGTGTACTGTCAGCCCACCTCTGTGGAGAACAGAGGTGATTTCTCCCCTTTTCTTACTCCAGTCTGGTACTATAAGAAATGATCACAAACCTGGAAGCTTGTTTTCACTGTTCTAGAGTTGAGCAAACTCAGAACTGTAGGCAGATAGGTTATCCTCTGCCTCCTGGGTCTCTGTAAGGGACAAGGAGTCAAGTGGACCTTGTGGGTCTCTTTCATGAAGACACCAACCCCTTTCCTAAAGGTCCCACCCTCATGGCCAGATTTCCTCCCTGAATCCCACTTCCTAATACAATGGATAGGTTTTCAGCGGCTGAATTTGGAGTTCATAGCATCCAGTCCTTTGTTGTAAGGCTGGAAAAATCTCCTCCTCATGTTTAGGGTCAAGACTCAAGTGTCAGGGTTCACAAGTAATAATACTGTAGAGACTGGTACCACAACCCTTGACCTTGCCCTATCAACTTCATGGTCATAACATGATGCTTCAGAGACACCATTGTTCCTTTGGCATGGAGCTCATCAATTAGATTATAATACTGTCTAACAATTCCCATGGACCTGCCTTCTTCCATGTTCCCAGTGCTGGTATTATAGACACAAGTTTGGGTTTTTGCAAGGGTGCTCACACTTTTATAGCAATAATTTACCAGTTGACCCAGCTCCCCAGCTCCTTGTCCCCTTTGACTCAGAGTCTTACTGTATAGACCAAGATGACCTTAAAGTCACAGTGATCATCTTGCTTCATCCTCTTGAGGACTGAGATCATGGGCATGAACCATCACTCTAGGCTTCCCTGTCATTTCTCAGGTAGAACTTTCAGGCTAGTGATGTTTCTCTTTCTTAGCAAATTGATTTTGGAAACAGAAGTTGTCTTAATCATCTGTCTTAGTTCTATTGCTATGAAGAGACAACATTACCATGGAAACTCTTATAAAGGAAAGCTTTTAATTGGGGCTGGCTTACCATTTCAGAGGCTTAGTCTGTTATTGTCATGGGAGGAAGCATGGTGGCACCTGGCTTATGGTTTCAGAGCTCAGTCAAATATTGTCATGAAAGGAAACATGGTGGCACATAGGCAGATAAGATGCTGGAGAGGTAGCTGAGGGTTCTACATCCAGATTGGCAGGCAGCAGGAAGAGAAAGACGTTGAGCCTGGTTTGGCTTTTGAAATACCAAAGTCCACCACTAGTATCTTACAATTTCATTGCTGTGAAAGACAACATGACCACAGCAATTGTTATAAAGGAAAACATTTAATTGGGAGTCTCTTACAGTTTTAGAGGTTTAGTCTATTATCATCATGGTGAGAAAGATCGCAGTAGGCAGACATGCTGGAGAAGGAGCTGAGAGTTCTACATCTTGATCCATAGGCAACAGGAAGTGAACTGTGTCCCATACTGGAAGTAGCTTGAGCATATGAAACCTCAAAGCCAGCTTCCACAGTGATACACTTTCCTCCAGGAGGCTACACCTACTGAACAAGGCCACTCTCTATGTCTAGGCCTTCAAATACACGAGTCTATTGGGGCCATACCTGCTCAAACCACCACCTTCCATTCCCTGGCCCCACAAAGGCTTGTAACCATAACATGATGTAAACTATATTTAGTCCAACTTCAGAAGTTCCCATAGTCTCTCACAGTTTCAACAATGTTTAAAAGTTCAAAGTTCAAAGTCTCTTCTGAGATTCATATAATATCTTAACTATAATCCTCTGTAAATCAAAGTTAAAGACATATTACATACTTCCAATATAAAATGGCTCAGGCTATATATTACCATTCCAAAACAGAGGAAAGGGGGAATAGCAATATTGAATCAAAGTAAGACCGAAAATTACCTGGACAAACTCCAAACTCTACATCTCCATGTCTTGTGTCAAAGTGCTCTTCAGATCTCCAATTCCTTTCATCTTTGCTGATAGCAACACACTTCTTTCTCTTGGGTTAGTTCCACCACTCACTGTTAGTTGCTCTCCTCATCAGATACCATACAGATCTGGCATCTTTAACATCTTGGGGTCTCCAAGGCTCTTCAGGCTTCAACTTCACAGCTTCACACAATGGACTCTCTGGGCCTCCATTCAGGGACACCACGACACTAGCCTGGCCTCAGTGGCTTTCCTTAGTCACAGAGGGAGATTCCATAACCCTTTTCTTCTATCCTTGATGCTAAAGCCAGAACCACGTGACTGAAGGTACCAAGTTCTGCTTGTTAGGGCTGGAATATGGTCCCCTCATTCAATTATGTCTTTACCAACTTTCTGTTTTCAATAGTTTCCTTCACTGCTTAAGCTTGGCTGTCCTAAAAGTCTATCTGTAGACCAAGCTGGCCTCAAACTCAGAGAGCCGCAGGCCTCTGCCTTCTGAGTACTGGGATTAAAGGGGTGCACCACCACACCTGGACTTAAGCTGTTCTTCAATTCTTTTTACAAGTCGGAAGCTTAACTGAGTGGGATCCTGCCCTGAGGTCACCACTCCTTTTATTCCATTTCTTAATCTGTTTATTTCCTTGAACACAGGATTTAGCTTTATTCCACTTCCTGGTGCCCCCTTTTTCTTCATTTTCATTTTATATTTTTACTTGTTCAGTTTGCTCCTTTTCATTATAAATCTTTATTAGGGTTAACACTAATAACCACATGACAGTTTATACTAAGCTGTTTTGAGATTCCATACTCCAATGGAATTAATCCATATGTCTTAACTTTAGCATCAAGCAGACTCTTCAGATAAGGGCAAATAGCAGACATATTCTTCACCAAAATATCAGAAGAATGATCTCCAGGCAACATACTAACATTCTTTTCCTCTGAAACCTCTTGAACCAGGCCCCTACAGTTCAAGTCACTTTCAGCACAACTCTTTTCCACGCTTCTACCAGTATGACCCATTAAGCAGCATTTAAAGGATCCAACTGCTTTTTCTAACCCAAAGTCCACTTTCCTCCAAATAAAAACATGGTCAAGCCTATCACAGCAATATCCCAGTCCCTGTGCTTTTGTTTTTCTAGAGACAGAAAGAGCACAGTGACTGAGTCTGAGACATGAAGCTGCTGTTGCCCTGTACATGGAAACCAAATGATCAGAAGGGTCGAGGATGTGTCCACAGTCACAAGGAAGGCTGGTTGTAAAGGAAAATCTTCCTGGTGGCTGCAAGTCTCAAAGGGCTCTAGAAGACATACTTAACAAGAGATACTGTGGCAAAATCTCTACCTTATAAGTATAGCTGGATTTTTCTTTCAGCTGCCAGCTCAAAAAATGACAAAATGACACTGAGACATTATTATTTATAAAGGCTCAGCCTATAGCTTAGGTTTATTACTAATTATGTCTTATAACTTAAATTAACTCATTTCTGTTCATTCGTGTGTTGCCACATGTCTTGTGGCTTTTACCTCTTCTCTTGCATGTTTTGCTCTCTCTGCATCCAGTTGGCGACTCCACTTTTTTTCTTCCTGCAAGATCTCTGTCCTAAGAAATTCCACCTAATTTCTTCCTGTAGTGACACATCTTCACACAGTGTAAAGAAATATTCCATAACATGTAAGTCTATAAACAAAGCAAAAACTGCTTGGAATGACAACGTGAAAGGAAGGAATGAGGGAATGGGGTGAGCAAGAAGAGAGCCTAAGAATAGGTGTAGGAAGAAAGTACAGGCAAGCAGCTCAACGTGAACTCCCAACAGTACTCTTGAAGTTGTTTGACCCTAATATGCATAATGACAACTAAGCCTCCTTGGGCAGTGCATACTGCAATTCCAGCCAGAAGCTTGCACACTTGTGAGTGTTCTGCAACTGCTCTTGGAGAGATGAGAAAACTTGTTTCTGCATCTCAGGTAGAGAACAAACATCAGATCAAAGTTCTGATCCCAGCAAAGCTGAGCTCACTGAAACAATGAACACGAATGACTCAGGTGCAGTGTCACTGGAAAGCCAACCCCAGCATGGGCCATGGCTCATAAAAGTGACCTACCTGGGGTACTCTGTGGTGTCAGGCAGCTGCATTGGTGGAGAGGTTCCTCTCTCCACAGTTGGGGAGCGGCTTTATGAGTCTGGGAAGGAGAGAACTTTTCAGTTCAGAGAAAACTGCTACATAATAACAAAAATCCCTCTCTTCAAATGAGAGGCCTGAGACTTTGCGCATTGGGCACCAGTGAGAACAAAGAATGGGTGACTGTAACAAGTCTTTCTCTGTCCCACCAGCTCCCAAATAATTCTTATTAAGTATGAAAGCTCAGCCTATAGCTGAGGCTTGTTCTTAACTAGCACTTATAGCTTAAATTAATCCAGTTGTATTAATTAACATTCTACCATGTGGCTCATGGCTGTTACCTCTCCTCTTGCACACCCTGCTTGCTCTGTGTTTCCTGGCATCTTCCTCTCTTCTTCCCAGGTCTTCTCTGTCCCCCAAAGTCCCACCTAACCTTTTCCTGCCTAGTTATTGGCCATTTAGCTCTTTATTAAACCAATCAGAAGGCGCCTTGTCAAAGATACATCTTCACAGTGTAAACAAGTATCCTGCCTCTAGGAGGCTGTTCACCAGAAGCCCCAAGGAACCAGACAACTTACTCCATGGCTGACCTGCCCAGGAGAGGCAGCTTCTCTGTCCCCTGCAATGGAGACTACAAACACTGTATCTCTTTTCAGTGATTAATCTTGCTGGCTACATTTTTTCCCTTGGTTTTGACAATTGTTTCCACTCTTTTTAATTTGATGCAGGCTTGGAGGCATTCCTCAGTTCTGAAGCACATTCTTCTATTTGGCATGATGAAAAAGTTACACTGTAAGAGAATGCCCTTCCTATTATTTTTTGTTCCCTCAAATCTAACAGTGTATCTCAACTGAAATTCACTTTATGTGGCAGTGGGCAGCATTTTAACCTACCTGTGCTTCAATTATTCAAATTAAAATCCATTCACTGAGTGTCTTCTCCATGTAGTTATGGATTTCTGTGGGATCATTGTTCCTAGATCAGTTAGAGGGAGCAATGTGCTTTGACATAAGTGGCTGTGTACCTTCTTGAGTTATAGAATGGTGACGACATACTAGAATTATCACAAGAATTGGATGTTTTGAACATAAAATATTAATTATGTGTTAGATAATAAGTTTTTCGCTTCATTTATTTGAAACAAATTGATCTCAGTAAGCATTTCTGGTGGCTTAGAACTTGAGAGATTGTCCTGTTACCTCTGCCTCCCAAGTAATGAATTTCAGGTGTACCACTATTTCTGGTTTCTCGTAAGCCTTACATTTGAACTCAGGATATACAAGAGACCCAGCAGGTTAAAAAGGTGTTACTTAGGTTTCATACACTAAGACATATTGTGGTGGCGGCAGGGATGAGAGAGCTTTGAAGAAGACAGACTGGGAATCAACTCATTGGGGTTCTCAGGAAGAAACATACCTGATGAAGGTGGGGAGGTGACCACAGCTGTAGGTAGTGGTCCCTATAAGTCCTGTCTGGAAAAGGGAGCCTGTTGCTGTTGGGACTGGATATCCTTATGGATCTGGACAATGCCCTGTTGGCAACCAGCCTATGTGGTCCTATCTAGGACAAAGACATCCAGGACACCATCAACAGGAGGGCATCAGGTGGCAGAGTCAGGTCTAGAGTCTGGTCACTCACTCACCTTCTACATTAGGTGTGGCCCCTCAGTTCCTGGAAGGTGCTGTGCTTGGGGACTCTGTGAATGTTGTAGGAAGGGTCATTTGGAAGCAAAATATGCTTGCTTGCATGATCACTGTTCTTTGCTTCTTCTAGAAGCATAGGTACTTTTTGGTAGAGGGAGCTGATCTGTTTCCATCTCCAAGAGTGACCCAAGGTATCGTAGTTAACTTCAGCTGTCAACTTGAAACAACCCAGAGTCATTTGGGAAAATAAAATCTCAATTGGAGAATTGCCTCAAAAAATTGGCCTGTGGGCATTTTCTTAATTACTGACTGATATAGGAAGACCTAGTTCATGCTGGGCATACTATCCCTAGGTAGGTGGTCCTGAGCTGTATAAGAAAGCTAGCTGAGCAAGCCAGAGATAATGAGTCAATGAACAACCAGTCTTCCTTAATGGTTTTTGATCCAAGTGATTGCTTTGAATTCTTGCCCTGACTTCTTTGGGTCATCACTGTTCCCTGGAATGTAAACCAAATACACCATTTCCTTGCTAAGTTGCTTCAGGTCATGGTGTTTATCACAGCAGTGGAAAGTAAACTAGAACACAAGCCCTCGCAAGGTAGGTAGGTCTGCCTGTCACCTAGCCAGTCTGTGCAGACTCTGAGTTCACCAAGGCAACTTGCACGTGGATGGAGGAGACCCCTGAGAGACTAAGATGGGATGCAGGGGAAAGATTGCCTGAGGGCACTGTCCTAGACTCCACCATGGCTCCCTCTCTCATAGCAACACCTTTCCATACTCATTCAAAGGTCTAGATCAGGTCATCTGAATAAACAAGACCAATGTGGGTGATTTCCTGTACTTGTTCAGTTTATCAGAGAGTGGTTAGCCTGTGAATGACAGTCAGTATGAGTGGTCTACAAATGGTCCACATTACCTGGCTCTTAGTTCCTTCACAAAAGGAAATGAACGAGGCTAATAATTCATGTTGTGTAATGCTTTCTCTCTGATCGTGTGTTACCTTGGCTCACCATGAAGGCAGCAATACTCAGTTATGCATATTGTACAGAGGGCAAAATACGGAATGAGGGGAAGTGGAGAGAGTTGCTCAGATACATGGCCCTTGGTGGTGCTTGATGCTATCAGGTACAAGGTTCCTTTATTCAAATGGGAAATCTGCTCATGTTACCAGGGAGCTTCCTTCAAGGAAAATGCCACCAACTTCACAGAGGCTCTATGATCATCCTGTGATTGAGCCAATAGATTGCTGCTCTTGACTGAGAAAGTCTTTATCTTCAGTGTCCACCAGATCTGAAAGATGGCTTATGACCATCATGATAAACAAGGAAACTGGCTTAGAAAGCATAAGAGCTTTAATTTCTGGGCTGCAGAGGTAGTTCAGTGGATAAAATGCTTTCCATACAAACAGGAAGACCTGGATTCAGTCCTCAGAACCTACAGAAAGACACCAAGAATTCTGGTATGTGCTTGTACCCAGCCTTGCAGAGGCAGAGACAGGAAGATCCCTGGGGTTTGCTGATGGGATAGCCTATTTTACTTGGTGTGTTACAGGCCAGTGTGAAACCCTCTCAAAGAGCAAAGTAGAACAACCCCTGAGGATGACACCCAAGGTTGACCTCGGGTCTTCAGATGCATGTGCACACACACATAGAAATGTTGATTTGCCCAAGACAGGAGAGAGGATTTGAAAATGGGTCTGCTAAAGTATAGAAGGCTCTTGTTTTTTTTCTACCATATTAAGATTTTCTGTGTCATTTAAAAATGTTTAACCTGTGGATAAGTTGCCACCTATGTTTTCTTGAATTTGAGGTGCTCAAGACACTTTTGAGTTGCATCCCTACCAGTCTATAGACCTTCTGTTGAAGGGGCCCAGCATCTCCCATGGTCCACCTCACCTAAGACCCTCATTTCCTTCTCCTCACCCACTCATTCCTCTAATCAGAGTCAGGCCTGACTAGACATCACTCTACCCTTACTTGGGACATCCCTGCAGTAGCCTTGCATCTGCTCTCCATGTTTCTCCTTCATTCTGCAGGCCCTGGAGAAAGTGACTGTCTCTTACATATTCACTTCTACAGAGTTTGCTGATGAATTAAAAATAATCTCCCAATACTGTTGTGGCCTGAAGGAGCCAAGCAGCAGTGGGAATGAGTCGATTCCTAATGGTGCAGTGCCTCTGAGAAATAGCTTGCATGCACGCCGCTGAAAGGCTGGGAACTTGCTGGGACTCCTCCACCCTGCAGAGCTTGCTGCCTTTCAGGGTCTGAAGTGACAGTGTTTGTTCCCTCTGCTGTCACGTTACACTTCCTGGAGTCTCTGTGGATGGTACCTCTCAATTTTTCCCTGCAGCAATGATGGAGATGTGTCATAGATGTCAAAGTCAGTGGCTCCAGAGGCTGCAAGCAAAATCTGTTGACTCTTTCCACCTCTCACTCGCCACCTAATACTTGGCTGCACCATATTTACGGCACACACACACACACACACACACACACACACACACACACACAAACACAGAGACACGCACAGGCACCTAAGGAAGACAGATGCTTTTGCTGTGCTTTGAAATTCCAAGCCTATAATTAATTAGGGGTAAACAATTGTCTTCTGTTGGTATTGGTAGTGGAAAGGGCATTTCGCCTCTTCCAGACTAAGCTCTGAGTCTACCTTGTACAAGTATATTTGTCAAATGCTTTGAGTTCCTGCTCTGACTGCAAATGAATAGAGTAGACTGAGAGTGTTCAATAACTCCAACAAAGGTGCAGGTTAATCTGCGGGTACTTTATGAAGTTCTGTGGCTCGTGGGAGACTTTGGGTTACTGGCAAGTCTCTGTTTCTCCAGTGTTTTCTGTCACTTAGTTTTCCTATTTAAAAAACAAAAGTAAGAGAGAAGAGAAACTGAGAGATTATTCCAACAAAATTGCCTAGCTTAGATGCTGAATTTTTTTTGCTTTATATGCATAAAATGATGGAGGAGGCAGTTTTAATTCTGGTTGTCAATTGCTCACCCAATTACATTTATAAGTGCTAAAATGTACCAAGCCACATGGCTAACACAGACAAGAATTATGGGTTAATGTAAGATATAAGAGTTAACAAGAAGCCTGAACTAATAGGACAACCAGTTTATAATTAATGTAGGCCTCTGTGTGTTTCTTTGGGACTGAACAGCTATAGGTCTGGGAGGGACAGAAACCTCTGTCAACACCTAGGGACTAAATGACCAAGCTTCACTTGTCACCTTACGCCCAAGACAAAACAGTTCCAGGATCCTATGCTGCAGTAGACACACCAAGTAGGAGACTGACCCAAAGGAGAGTCACAGGCTTTGGCAATACAATGGGACACAATGTGAGGCAGGATGCCATAGGCAAAGATGAGATCAGGAGGACCCTACAGCTTAAAGAAATTTTTGAAAAGCTGTTTCTTCCCACTCCCAAGAAGTATGTGAGTTTGGGAACAGAAACAACACACATCCACACCCTGTACCGTGAAGTAGTTCAAGTTTATGAAGGAAAGGCACCCTAACCCCGCCCCCCTGCCCCACTCCCATTTGCTTATTCTGGATTTAGAGCTCACACATGCATTGGTCATATTACAACTCCCTGATTACCTGTTCAGAGATAGACATGGTCCCTGTGTTTCCGAAGGTTTCTTCCTTTGAGGACATTTGTATCATCCCCTCTTTTGACTTCTCCATTGTGAAATCAGGTGCCACAGAACGCTTCAGGAGGCCATGCTCAGTGGAAGGGCAAGATAGATCCTCCAAGCCTAAGTACCCTAGGCTGTTTAGAGTTCCAATCTTGGGTAAGGAGTTAGATCCAGGAGGCCATGAATTCCCCTTAGATAGAGCTCTTCCTTAGACCATAGCCATATTTCTATTGTTTTTATTGTGCTCTATATTTTTCTCCCCTTCCTTCCTCCCCCTCTCCTTCTACCTTCTCCTTTGATCCCTGAGCTCCCAATTTACTCAACAGACCTTGTCATTTTCTATATCCCATGTGGATTAGATCCATGTATGTCTCTCTTAGGGTCCTTTTTGTTTTCTAGGTTCTCTGGGACTGTGGATTGTAGGCTGGTTTTTCTCTG
>LOJH01010942.1:2689-26955 GCA_001685095.1 Ellobius talpinus
TCTCTCTCTCTCTCTCTCTCTCTCTCTCTCTCTCTCTCTCTCTCTCCATCAGTTCCCCTAGTGTAGCTTGCCCTGGGATCCCCTGGCTCTACCTCACAATTCCAGGCAGGCTGCCACAATCCACCCAGGTATTTCTGTGGGTGCTAGAGGTCTGGTCTCAGGCTTGCACCACTGTCCAAACGTTGTGCTTTAAGTTCAGACCTTTGCTTCTTAATGCATCTCTCGTTTTGGTCTCTTGTACTGATGTATTTGGTAGAGGGGCTGATGTCACAGTCTTGGGCCCATAGTCTAATTCATGGCGCAAAGCTAAGCTGACCCCTTTCCTGTTTTCAAATGATGAACCCCTCCCCCATCCATTCTGGACATAAATTGCCTTTCAGGTTGGCTGGATCCTCATCATTTTGACTGTATCTGATGATATTTTCTCAGGCAACCATCAGGTATATATTGTGGAGAAACCACACTCTCTGTAGGTTGTTACTATTGATTCTTGCTGTTACCATTTTTGAGTTGTCATACATTAAAAAAAATATTACCAGGAATGGAGATTGTTAGTGCCCAATTACGGCCATTTCTTCACTGTGGTTTTATGTGATTTGATTTTATTTTCAAAATGTCTGTTTATATTATGCATGAAATCATTCCATGTGCCTCTGGGATTTGTGTGATATGGGGGCAACTAACTGTTTTTGTTAGGGTATTTGGTGAAGTGATACATTGTTGCGAAAGGATTGGCCTCCGCTGTTCCTTGGGCTCACTGCAGGCCTGAAACAGTGTTGCTAAGTGTTTACTGTGCTATAAAGTTAGACATCTGTCCGCACTTACAGGCCACATTGCTGGTTCTTTAGCACTGATTGCCCTGCTGCTTGGCTCCTGAAGACAGAACCTGAGCGCTTGGGGCTTTGAAACTGGAAATCTTGAAGGTTGGTTTCTTTTTCTCTTTTCTGACTGTCACAGCTGCTTGTGATGGGGTTGAGTCTGACAGATATAATGGGATGAGAAAAAAATGAGCACAATCCAGAGAGCTTGGGGAAGTTGAGGAGAGCGTGCCAAAGTGATACAAGATTTGAACATAAATCCCCCCGAGAGAAGCTTAAATGCATTTTCCTTCGAAAACTGTATCTGAGGGGAGAGTTAATCACTGTGGCTGGGGCTGTGTAACAGACTTCAGATGCTTGGGTCTGGAAGAAGCAAAAATGAAATTGTCTATTTAGGGATGTCTTCAACCACAGAGTGTTTAGTTTCAGGCTTAAGCCAAACCACAGCCTCTGCCTCTCCCTTGCTGGGAGCCTCTGCTCCAGCAAGGAGCTTTGACATTTTGAAAGATGATCTCTCTGCCTATTTTCTTTTCCAATTAGAAACACTCATGCTCACACTTTTAAAAGTTTTTAGGGGCTGAAGAGATGGCTCAGCAGTTAAGATGATGACCTTTAAGTCTGGTTCAGAACTCCTGGTTCCAAGTGTCAAACACACTCTTCTGGCCTCTGTGGGTACCTACACTGATGTGTGTGTGCATGGACATTTGCTTACATGATTTCTAAAAAAAGCAATAATTCTTGGCTTTAGCCCATTGATGAACATGGGTAATCAAAGCTATATGTGTTCTTTTATCAAGCCATCTGATATCATAAGTGTAACCTCCAGACCTATAACTGAGAAGCAAATATTGTGGCTATGGTGTGGCTAGACACTAGAATCCCAGACAGGCTGCTGACACACCATGCTTTGTCAGGGCCCAGAGAAGAGGGCCACGGGCTCATCAGTTTCAACATGTGAACTGTTGCCTCTTCCTTTATCTAATTGCCAAAGTAAGGGTCACATGACCATTCTGACTGTAGCTGGTGGCTATGTGACAAGCTAGCACAGTTATTTGGAAACAATCTGGGTAAGAGGATGCTTACAAAGCCCCAGCTCTAGCTTGGCTGTAACTCCCTGACAATTTGACAACTAAGCCATCCCAACCAAATACTGGACTGGTTCTTAAATGCTTACCAATCTTACAGTATGTGTAGCAGGCCACTTGGTAACTAAAGTCAGTTGCAAAGCAGCAGTGACTTTTGTGCTCCATTAGCTGGAGTCCATGGTAGAGATGATACTCACTTAATCCAAATGGTCCAGGGACCCTGCAGCTGGAATGTGACATCCAGGAGTCCCCTGTGAACAGAGGAGTGTAGCCCACAGGATCATGATGAACAGGGGTCTTGGAGAAACTGTGGTGCATTCTGAGCAGAGTCTGGCACATCTGATATTACACTTGCAGACACTGAAGTCAATGGTATCTGACCAGTAGGAAGTGATGGCAGTTGGTACTCCTGAGTTCAGACACTCCATCAGAATGTCTATTCCTTATTTCATAGGAAGACATCCTTGTTCATGTCTCCTGTCTTTCTGCATGGTTATTATCAGCCATTGCCCAGGAAGCCCTTTCTTGGTAGGTAGCTATTTAGCATTGTCTGTATTGGTTGAACTAATTTTCCCCAATAATTGAGTTCTAAGTAGTAACTTAAAAAATCAGGAGGCAAGACTATAAAAGTGTGGTCAATGTACCCTGTGATGTCCATTTTGATGTGTGGCCATGTACCCTGTGATATCCCCTTTGATGGGTAGCTACATACCCTGCCATGTGTTGGCATCACCTAAAACTTTGTGGTTCTAACAATACAAGTTGGTGAAACGTGCCTGAGCTTTAAGTAGAAAACATTATACTTCCTTGTAAGATCAACTTTGGCATTTAATGGTGAGCACATTTTAAAGTCGTTGATTGGAAAGGCTGCACCTTGTCAGTTTAGCCTAATTCTCTCATTAACAAAACTTAAAATTCATTCATCTTTAGGTAATGGGAGAATTTCCCTTCTTGGAAAGTACCAGGCAAGAATGATGTGTGCTATAAAGGGCAGAAGGAAGATCGAAAGACCAGATGCTACTGTGCTCTGTCGAAATGCTGGTCCAAATCCCTGGTCTGAATCCATCCATTAGGAATTGGGACGGTGGGAAGTGGCTTTCATGGAGAATGTCAAAGAAGGCTAAAAATAACTCCACTTCCTAGAGAGAGAGTGGCAAGACTCAGTGTGTGGGGTTTGGAAGGCGACTCACAGGGCATCCCGCATGGCACAAACACTAACTCCAGGACACAGGCATAGTTGGCAGTGGAATAGGAGTTAGGACCTGGGCACTTCTTCCTCTAAACAGCAACTCAATTATGGAGTCAACCTTCCATCCTTAGCATTTATTTCCCAAATCTTGAAAGAGCTGGAACTGAACTGTTAAAGCAGAGAGGTCTCTTTGGTGGTACTGGGAAGGGGCTGAGCATCCTGGCCTCCTGCTGACTACGGTTCAGAATCCCTCCAGGTGTAGAGATTTCAGTCTGCTGAACATCTGACCTAATTAGGCACAGCTGCACTTTTAGTCCGAAGGAAGTTTGGGCCGACTGGGAATCTCAGCATGACATGTGAGTCCCTTCTTCCTTGTTCTCATCATGGTACCGGCCATGAGCCTCCTGTCCTGCATGTGTCTGGGGACTTCTCTGTAACAGCCAGTTTTAATTGCTGCTTGAACGCAGTCCACAATCATTTGGGAAGGGAGTCTCAGTCAGGGGTTTCATAGAACAGGTCAGCCTGTGGGCTATCATCTTATCAGTTGCTGTGCAAAGACCCAGCCTGCCAGATGGCACCATTCCACGGATTTGGGTCCTGGATTCTGTGAAAGTGGAGAAAGTGAGCAATTAACAGGTCTGGATGCACTCATTCTCCCTCTGCTCTTGACTTGTGACTCCTGGCTTCACGCTCCCTGCCTTGGCTTCCCCCAAATGATAGGCTGAAACTTTCTCCCCTAAGTCATTTTTTGTTGACATCTTTCCCTGAGAAGGAGAAATAGCAGAGATCTCTTGGGTAAACAGGGGATGGGGTGGATGGGAGGTGGAGGGAGATGCAGGTAGGGGAACATGAAGGATCAGTTGGGTGGGTTGGGGTGGGATCGACTGGGAGAAAAATGAAAGAGATAGATATCTTGATAAAATTTAATAAATATAAAAAAATCACCGCAATAGAAATGAATCCAGGAAACTCTCCCTGTGGTAGAAAGCCACTCTGGAAACTTCCTCACAGACACAAGAAGGAGTGAGTCTCCCAGGTGGCTCCAAACCCAGGCAAAATGACAAAGGAGATCCATTACCACACCATGCATTTTTAGAGCTCGAAGATTCCTGCTGAACTCAGTGCTCTGGGTGCCAGAATGCAGTTAGTCATCACTTTGGTTTTGTTTACAACCTTGGTAAGTTCTACCCAAATCGTTCTGAAGCTATGACAAATGTCACTGCTGGGGAACATCATACATAAGTCTCTATTCTAGGACCTGCTTTGCTTTGCTTCATGGAGACACCTGGAATTAGAGTAAATCGGGTTCTATGTAAATGGAGACGGATGGTGGCCCTTCAGCATTTTGTGGGGAATCTTCTGTGGGTACCTGTTCTTCAGTTAAGAGGATGGACATGCCCTGCATGGTGGTGCTCATTCCACATAGCAGAGACCTGACAGGCAGGTTGACATGTGAAGAAAACACCTTAGAATTAAACAAATTGAAATATTTCATGATGGTGTGCAGCTATTGCAAATGTTATCACTGAGACATGGGTACTGTAGAATATTACTCATGGCCATAGGCAGAGCTCACGTTCTGCTCTCTGGAGCACTGGATGAGCCTCAGTGTCTCCATCTGAGCCTCATTCCAGCTTCCCAAAGAGGAGGGCATAACTCTCTGCAGATTCTCCAATTCATCTTGGTGGTCCTCAACCTGGGTGAGCATCCCCACTGTAGGGTCATTTAACTGCTCCAAGGTCCTTGTCATTTAGCCACTTTGCCTCCAGCCTTAAGAAAGACTCTTCCCACAGTGAGTTCCAGGAAACTGAAGGCTCCCTCCCTCCCTGCACCCCTTCAGTGGATTTTCTAGTTAACTGACCCGGCAGGGGAACAGCGTCCACATCACAGTTGGCTTTTGGGGTACCTTTTCTGCACCTGCCCATGGAACCTGCTAGCCTCAACTATTCAGCTTGGAGAAGACAGCAGCTTTTCATCCGTGACATCTAACGAATGCGGGGCCTCATTTCAGCCAAGGGATGTGAGTGAGAATTTAAATCAAGGAGCAAAGAGAAGCCAGACAACACCAGAGCCCGGAGGTCGTCAATCATTCACAAATCCTCCTGGGTTCAGAGAGGGGATTTCTCAGGCGGCTCACCTGGAAAGAATGTTCTCTGCATAAAACTGCACTGCTCTTGAAAACTGCCCCCAGCTCCCTTGGGCAAGCGCCCAGAGCAGGGTTTCCTGACTGAGGGGACATGTGTGGAGCAGTCCTCACAGCATAGGGCTAGCTTCTATTGCTCACACTATCATGTGGTAGCAAGTGTTCGCTTCCCATCTGGCAGTTCCTGTTTCCCTATCTGCAGGTAGAAGACATGCTCCCATATTCACCTCCATAAAACACACATCTTCTGTTTGCCTCTA
Organism: Ellobius talpinus; assembly: GCA_001685095.1. NCBI lineage: Eukaryota > Metazoa > Chordata > Mammalia > Rodentia > Cricetidae > Ellobius > Ellobius talpinus. The sequence goes on from LOJH01010942.1 coordinate 8,185, forward strand.
GCTTATGGCAATAATGTCACGGTATAGGTCTTCTTTGGTAGCCTGGGACAACACAAATGGAGAGTCCTTTCAATAGTCTGTTAGATAATGCTCGTAAAGCTTGGTCTCCCTCTCAGAGGCAAGCCTGGACTCAAGTCTTTCTCTTCCCTGGAACAACACTGAAAGTGTAAACTCTCACAAGCTGGATTTACCAGAGTCCAAGGAGGATGGCCATGACCCCATTCCTCCCTGGCAGCCTGGGTGCCTCTCAGACCCATACCTCAGCTGCACCCAGCCTGCATCTGGAAGATTGTTACTAACCGAGGAAGGGTGTGCCCTGGAAAACAGCAAGGATTTGGTTTCATTAACTTGTTTTGCTTTGTAAAATTTCAATGATCATGTCATCATGGGAAGGTACAGAGAAGTTGTGAGCATAATCCAGAGTCCATCTGCCTGTCTGCTCAGTTTTGCTCATTGTTGGCACTTCAGAGAGATGTCTTTACTCACCAGTGCTTCGGCATGCTTTTAGAACTTCTCACGGTGTGAAGCTGCTTCACACTTGGCAGGAACTACCCTTCAGATATCCAATACCACCCTTTGCCCTGGCTCAAAATATGCAGTGTGGCTTTCCTGTGATAGTGAGAATACATCCAAATCTAAAGTCTCTGAGCTGCAATGCAAATTCACCCAAAAATGACAAAATTTTGTTCTCAAAATATACACCATGTGGGCAGCACAGGATGCTTGTTCCTAATCTGGAGGGAGTAGATATGACAACAAAACCCAAGAATTAGTCCAAAGAATCTCCATGCCCTGCAAAGCAAACCTTAAAACTCCCAAAGCTGGGTGTCTTTCATGCACAAAACTTTCCTTCCCTTGTGACCTCCAGTCTAGTTAACTAAGATAATCCTTATTTCCACCTGAGGCCCCATGAGCTCAGTCCCTCCTGCCTATGTCCCCCATCTGTCTTCTTAGTCACCCTCAGAAACAATGTTTAAGTTCTGCCTGCAACATTATGGACTTTCTGAATCTATTCTTCCAACTTCCTCTCATGTACCAATGCCAATGTCCCCTACACATCTACAGGAATAGCTGTAGCAAACAGCTCCCTCTTGGCACTAATTTCACATACCCATCAATGTTCTAAGACTGCAGTGGTTTGTGTGATTAATCATAGAGAGAAAATGGCTTTTGTGTAGAATGTTCCTGGGTGTTCTAGCTCAAACTATGGCTAAGACATTGACTTGGCCCCTAGTGGGTGCGCTGGATGGCCATGGCAGGGAGTGGCAGGGAAAAGCATATTGCTTATCTCATGACAAGAAGGCAAAGAAAATGAGAGATGATGTGGTTCTCATGCTCACCTTGGGAGCATCCCACAATGACGTAATGACTTTTCATTGTACCCCACTTTCTGGAGGGTTTACCGCTACCCATTATCACCACCCCAGGGATCCAACCTTAAAAACATAGGGTTTTGTATGATGTCCTAACTATAACAGCAGCCATGACAAAGGAATGTGTAATTGGACTACATGTCTGGTAGCTGAAATAGACTGCTAATGTTAAAATCATGTGGGACTTGCCTTTTGCATGAAAATTGTCTGTTCTTGAGACTCATGATGAAATGCAGAGAGCATTAAATCGGCACTCTTCCCACATCAGACAACTTATCTCCTGGTTTCTCACTCACTGGCGGGGTTAGCGAAGCCCATTGACCACAGTGCCTACAGCCCATGCCATTGGCTCCCCTCACAGGTAAGAGCTTGTGGGATGGCCTGGGGTCTGCACCTAAAGCTTCAGAATGAGCATTGCCTCACTGTTCCACCCATCACAGGGCTGTTAAGCAGCTTGGTCACTAGTTTTTCTTGATTCCATCATCCTCGGGTACATGTCCTCTGCCTCTATGCAAGAGTGAGCTCCCTGATTCAGGGCCCTGAGGACCATTTCCTGCTTAGCTAAATTGAAGCAATGAATTTCCTCTATCACTGCTTTATGTTCAGTATCTCAGTGGTCACAAGGAAACCTCCTTCCAAGAGGAATGTTTACTGTCATATTTTCAAACAGGGGTGATGCCCACCCATTCTGAAGACATCTTACTGCTGTGGGACAATGGTCTTGTACCTTGTAAAGATTTGTCACTTGTGTTAGTTTAATAAAATGCTGATTGGTCAGTAGCTAGGCGAGAAGTATAGGTGAGGCGACCAGAATAGGAGAATTCTGGGAAGAGGAAAGGCTCAGTCTGCAGTTGTCACCCAGACACAGAGGAAGCAAGATGAGAATGCCTCACTGATAAAAGGTACCAAGCCATGTAGCTAACATGGACAAGAATTATGGACTAATTTAGATATGGGAGTTAATAAGAAGCCTGAGCTACTAGGCAAACCAGTTTGTATTTAATGTAGACCTCTGTGTGTTTCTTTGGGGTTGAATGGCTGTGGGACTGGGTGGGATAGAAACCACTGTCAAAATGGTGCCAACAGAGACAACTACATCTACATAAAACCTGAGAGAGCTTGGGAATAATTCAAAAGAACAGAATTAAGCATGGCTTCTTGGTAGCATTTTCTCAGGTGAGCTCTGTTTGCTAGAGTCATGTGCATCTGATTTAAGAGAAGCTTCCTGACTCAGCTTTAGCTGTAAAAACCTTGCAGCTGTTTCAAGAAGCCCCACTATCAAACACTAAAATGGTGTTTATGAATAACCAATAGCATGCTTCTTAGTGGTGGCAGGGACCTTGAAACTCCATAGAGGTGTGGCAATAAACATGGCTCCCACCAGTAGCTTCACCATGAAGCAAGACTCTCAGGAAGCTAAAGAATGTGGTGGATCTAGGCATCAAAGTCATGAAAACCTTAACACTAACTATAGAGAACATTTGAAGGAAAGCTGAAGATCACTTGCTGGCTTTGAGTGCTAACTTCAAAGATCTTAATTACCTTCCTATCAAGTGTTCTGTAAACAGTCCTGTTGATGACACCATATGGTGAGCAAATTTTTACCCAAATTACTGCTTCCAGTAGAGTGTTACTGAAATATGTAAATAGGGCATCATTTCTAGTTTTAGATTGCTTTGTTAATTTATGTGTGTTAATGTTGTTAGCAACATACAGGAGGCACAGGAAGGGGTTCAGAACTGGACCAATGAACTGGACTCCCTTTGTTGCTGTGTTCTTTAGCTTAAGATGGCAAACAGGTGATTGGAGTGGACAGGGTGTTATGACAGTCAATGAGGGCCAGTAGGACTTGCCAAAACGTCTTAAGATAGAAACAGTCTTCTTTTATTCCTCCTATGTGTAACTCTCTGAATAATTGTAGAACTTTCTGGAAGGGAACATCGTTCCTGACAAGTGAGGAGCCAAGGTCTTGGTCCTGTGCTTCCTGGAAATGACTGTGGGAAATATCCAAATACCAGAGCTTGTTTCTGTTCAGCCTGGAAGCAAAGACTTGCCTCATGAATGAAAAGTGGATGCCTGCAGATATGCAACCCAGATTGGACCATCTCTTTTGGGTATCCAGTTTCCATAAAAAAATGGGAACACACAGAAAAGTCTTCATCCATTCAGGCAAGTTTCTTTAGCCTTGGGGATGAATGTTCACAGTAAATCTGATGTTTTTCCTGCCCCTTCTCGCCTCACGGTAATAACCTGGTTCATACAATCTTCTGTGTTTAACCATGTCTTGTTTGGCCAGACTGAAGCCATTTTAAAAACTGTTGCCCAGGAATTTGTTGCTAGGAAGTTCGCTCTTCTGTTTTGTTGATGACTTCTGTGTCTTCCAGCGAGTGAGAGTTTTCTCCAAGGATTGGTGACTGGTGGAGGATGGTGTGGTCTTTCTCCAAGAGGCTGGTACAAGGCATATGGGGGATCAGAATCCTACAGAAGCAGGTCCTTTGGACCCTGGTGAGTATTTTGTAAAGTGAGGCAGACAGGGAGATGCTCATCTAATCTGCAGAAGTGGATCACAGAGCAATGTTGTGACCTTTGTTATAATAAGATGAACATGATAGGTTTTATCTGTCAGGCACACTGCTGGATAGCCTGGACAAATGACTTCAGTGGATGAATCTGCTGTGCGGGTCACACCAAATGCTTTGGTTAAGCGGGGTGAGTTCTGCGTGAGCAAGTACTTTGTAGAGTCTGTGGGTCAATGGAGGAAGAGGATGGAGGCAGAGAAGAAAGAAGGGATGTGTCCCTTCTGATCCCTGTTCTCTGGCTATAGTTTTAACAACACTAGAGTCTATAAACTATGTTTATATACAAATTATAGAAGCAGGTTAAACTTCAGATCCATTGAAGACAGGATGATCTTTAGAAGGATGATGGGAGGGCAAAAGAAGGGGAAGAAAATGGTGGGAGGCATGAAGGAAAGGGAGGAGAGGAGGAAAAAAGGAGGAAGCAACAAAGAAAAAGAGGAGAAGGAATGATTAAAAAGGGAGGGACAGAGGGAACAGAGAGGCAGGGTAGAGGGAGGGTAGCTGGAAAGGGGCTTTTCCTCTACCACATGCATACAACAGTGCCAAGGTCATGTGCTTTACCAGGACTTGGCAGGACAGTGGTATCTATAAAATCCCTGGCCCTACTTACTTCTAGTACTAAAGGAGTGATGGCCAGGTGACACACAGACAACCCTTCCTGTCTGTTTGCCTCAGGACTCCTGGGCACCAAGGTCTGAGCATGAAAAAGAAGGTCTGTGTGCTGTGGGACAATGGTTTGTACCCTGTCAATTGTATTTTAATAAAACACTGATTGGCCAATAGACAGACAGGACAGACAGACAGATAGGCCGGACAACCAGGCAGGAAGTAGAGACGGGGCAACAAGAACAGAAGAATTCTGGGAATAGGAAAGACTCAGTCTGCAGTCATGACCCAGCCACAGAGGAAGCAATATGTGACTGCCTCGCTGAAAAAGGTACCAAGCCATATGGCTAACATAGACAAGANAATCAGTTTATAACTAATGTAGACCTCTGTGTGATTCTTTGGGACTTAATGACTACAGGACTGGGCTGGACAGAAAACCTCAGACAATATCTGTATTTATATAATAAATCTAACCAAAGAGGCAATCATGAGTAGAGTCTGAGAAGGAGAAACAATGCCCCCCAGAAGGGCTACCTGTTTGGTCATACCCCTCTAATTTTGTCAATACAGGCTCTAATCCTTGTGTGAAGGCATCTGTGGTAGGTGATCCAGGGATCTTCCTTTTATCAAGGATCCATTATTCATTCAACTTTCTAGCAGTTGGTTCTCACACTGAATACTTTGACCACTACTAACAGTTGGCTCATCCCTCCGCAAATGTATCAAGTTCAGATCCTGCACAGTGTGGTCACCCCACTCCTTACTAGGCAGACTGAGACTCGGAAGCAGCAAATAGTCAGGACCCTCTGACCTCAGACATGGTGCATCAGACATGGCGGCTGTGCACATGCACCTGTCACCTGTCACCTGTCAACCTGTCAATAAGGAAGGTAGCAACCCCTAAAGCAGAAGCCCATGACTGAGTCAAATTAATTCATGTCTGAATCTCGGGCAAAGGCTCCATTGAGGCTGACTCTGCTCAAATGTCTGTGCACACTTGTGTATCAGCTCATGGAATGTTGGGTTCTCACAGGCAGCAACTCCCATGGAGCTCGGTCCCTGCTGTCGGTTATATTCTCGTGTCTGTTGACGATCTTCCACTCATTCACAAGTGCCCTATTCCTGCATGCTCTCAGTCTAGGCTTCTGGCCTCCTTCTTGTCTTCAGATCATGCTGTGTGCTGTGGCTCCTGGGACGTGGTGGCTCCAGTCCTCGGCTTCAGTGCTGTGCAGTCTGGTGGGGCGGTGACCCCTCTATTAGACTATCATTTGGGGATGATTTGTTTTCTTACTTAGATTATTTCACTGACTTCCAGAGCTGCATACAAAAATCTGCAGCAGTGACTGTTACAGACTTGAAGATCTCTCTGAGTGCTGGGATTTTATCCCTGACTTTCATATTTGTAACCCCTTTTATTTCCTAATATCTCCTGTGTCTGAAAGTGTGCTCTAACCTCTGACACCAGGAAGTCAGTCAATAAACCCCAGACTCTTTGATCCACAGGATTATGGGATTGCTTTTTATGCAAAGAGAGACATCAGGATAAGCAAATACAGAAGGCAAAGCCCCTCAGGAGCAAGGGGTTTGAAGGAGCTAGAGAAACACTTCCAGAGAATTTGCAATGCAAACCTTCCTGGACATTTGAGCCTCTTCATCAGTTGGAAGCACCCAGGCAAAATGGGCCCCAGGGCAGGTTTCTGCCCTGTACCCAGCACATTCTGGGAGGACTTCCTTCTGCTTAGTGACAGTAGCAAACAACTTGAGGTTTCTGTCCTGTTGACTACACACAGGCTCAGACTTACTACTGTATTTCATAATGGATGAGGCCCTTGTGGATTGATAATCAAGGTCCTGTGACTTCTATATCTCAGACATCTAGAAATCTACCTAAGGCACAGAAACTCCATCATACCTGTGGCCTCTTACTATGGACTCTACAAAGCACATGCTCTAAATACCTGCAGAAGGCTGGCCAGGGCCATTCCTCCTCCCAATGAGCGCCCAACTTGAGGAAGTCCATGTCCCCAGTATAAAGTGCAGGCTTTGGCCCATAATCCATGAACACTCTCATTTATACCTTAAAATTTCTCTAGGTAGCTTGTACCTCTCACTACAGTGTTAGCAGAGTGAATAGCTACTGTATCATGTCTGTTGCTTAAGGAATAATGAAGAGGAAAACTCCACCTGTGTCCAGGGCAGTCATATTTTGGAAAGTTTTAAATCTGATTTTTTATTGAAACTGCAGGAGAGATACACACCGGCACATGCAGCCACAGCTCAGACCTCTTCATCCAGGATAAGTGTGCCTCTGTGGTAGCTTTTCACTGCTGTGGGATTTCCATTTGCTGGGATGTCTGCAACTCACTTCTGATAGAAGACGCTTGTTTGCTTTGAGAACAGGGTTGGCAGAGGTTACGATTTAATAAGTCCTCCTCCTGGGAAGGGCTTTCTTCCAGTTCCTCCCACTGTGTGAAGGGGACATGGAGTCACTGAACGTCTGTGAGGACACAGGAGTGGAAACGGGAAACACAGATGGCTTCTGCGCAAGTCTGGGCAGGCGCCACTGTGGCTTCGGGACAAGTGTTTCTGCATCACTTACTTCTGTAACAAAAACACCTGATAAAAAGTCACGTGAGGATAGGAGGTTTATTCTGTTCCTGTACAGCCTGAGGGTGCATTTCATCATAGTTGGGAAACCCAGGTGGCAGAAGTGTAAGCTGGCTGGTCACATTGTCATCACAGCCAAGAAAGAGGGAGAGGTGAAGATTGGTGCTCAGTTCCAGTTCAGGACTCCAGTTCATTCCCTGCTGCCCAAAGTTAGGCTGGGTCTCTCCACCTTCATCTTGGCAGCCTGGAAACTCCTTCACAAATATCAGCAGAGATTTGTTTCCTATGTGATGCTAGATCCTGTCAATTAACAACCACAGCATCTTCAACAAGTGCTGCCGTAACTGGATGTCAACATGTAGAAGAATATGTAGATCCATATCTATTGCTATGCACAAAACTCAAGTCCAGGTGGATCAGAAACCTCAACATAAAGCCAGGTACACTGAATCTGATAGAAGAGAAAGTGTGAAGTAGCCTTGAGTGCCTTGGCATGGGAGAACACTTCCTAAATATAACACCAGCAGCATCAACACTGAGAGCAACAATCAATAAATGTGACCTCCTGAAACTGAAAAGCTCCTGTAAGGCAAAGGATATGGTATATAAGGCAAAATGACAGCCTACAGAATGGGAAAAAAATCTTCACCAACTCCACATCTGACAGCGGACTGACCTCCAAAATATATAAAGAACTCTAGAACCTAGACACCAAAATATCAAATAATTCATTTAACTGCCATATGATACATGGCTTTCTCTATGTTTGGCTCTGGCATTAAGGGCACAGGGATGAGTGTTTTCCTAACTTGTTCCAGAGAACATCTTCCGAAGGAGGCAGGCTCTGGAGACTTTCCTAATGAGAGGAAGAATAACCATTAGCAGCCAATGATGCTGCTGAGAAGAGGGAGAGAAGGGAAGTTTGTGATAACACAGATATGTGTACATGTGTGTGTGTTTCTGTATGTGTCTTGTGGTGGTGGTGTACACAAATGTATACATATGCACACAGAGGCCAGGGGTCAGCATTAGGTGTCTTCCTCAATTAGTATCCATTTTATTAATTGAGAAAATTTCTCTCATTGATCCTGGACCCAACAGAATTGGCTAGTCTGGGTAACTAGAATCCTAAGGATCTACCTACCAATAGCGCATTTCCATGCATGGCTCATTCCATGGCAACTGGAGAACTGAACTCCCTTCTTTATGTCTGCACAGTGATGTTTTCATTAGGTCTGGCTTCACCATCCTTTACTCACAGAAGAAGCACATTCTAGCTTCTCCACACGGAGGAAATTCATGGGCACCATTCTTTTTCTATACTAAAGGTCTAGATGTGGCTCCTGAAACAAAGGAAAATATACCACAGTGGCCTGCAATGCAAGAGGGCTGGACCCACCCCATGCAGGCAGCCGGAGGCATGCAATGACACACAGGTGACCCAAAGTCCCAGGTCTGAAGTGTGTGGATTGGGGTCATATGGGAATTAGGGTTATCCTGGTGATTCCTAGGAGAGCCATATGGGTTTGGAGTTGTCAGATGACAGAGGAAATGAGCCTGTTGATGGACAAAACACCCTCCCTTACCCACAGATGACACCATGAGGGAGGGAAGCTGGAGAAGGCATATGAGTGGCTCTAAGGAAGATCCAGCCAAGGATATCGCAAAAGTCGCAGGACCAATAAGGGGTGGCTCTGAGAATCCACGTTCTGCTGACCCATTGCTGTCTGCAAGGGTGACAAAAATACCTGTAAAAAGAGCAGGTTTCAGCATGGAAATGAAAGGTCTGGCAGAGAAGCTCAGGTATAGAGCGCTTGCCGCACATACACAGCGAACAGCTCCATCAAAGTCAGCACTAGTAAACAATTACAATTTCTGGAAAGCTATAGTGATTTGGAAACTACCACTTGACAAGTGAAACATAAGGCTACATGTATAATGTGACTTTCTGCTCACACACAGGACACACACTCAGGGAAGTTAGAGATCCCTGGTGTATGCACTCCCCTATCCTAATGATGCACAAAGATTTAATTTAAAATTAATAGACATTTTGCTTGAGAGATGTGCTAACTTTGTGCATTATATTAATATTATTGATATAATGTGAGGCTTAAGAGTATGTATGTGTATGTTAATATTAACCTACTTCAGAATAAGCCTGCCTTGGTAATAAATTTCACTGTGAAAACCTTCAAGTCATGCCAGGGACTCTTCATAAGCACTTGTCCTTATGTAAAGCAAATTAATTTTCCAACAATATCAAAGGAAGACCACCTTTAAGAGGAAAATAGGAGGAGAAATATATCGCACCAATTTAAAGCCTGCTATTTGAGAGAGTACCCATAATCCCTCCTGCAAGCTGTCACAATATTATCAAGGAAATACACACTGCATTCGAATGCAAGCTCAAAATCTACCTTTGCTGCCACAAAAATATTGAAAGATCATTGCATAAGCGAATGCCCCATAATACTGTTTTTGGGTGCATTTTTTCATTGAATTCATGAGCTTATAAAACCCTCAGGTGCCAGGAGCCACTGAATATCCTCCAATGGCCAGCCTCTTTACTTCGATGTGGAAGGGGCAGGGAGGACAACTCTACCTTGAAAGCCTGGCCACAGCAGAGAGGGCTTCCTCATCCTTTCTCGGGGTCAGTTTTGGACACTAGATTCTGGGATACCCATACAACTCTTGAAACTCTCACCGAGCAGTCTGGACATGGAAGGAGACTGATGCTTCCTTATTCACTAGGAATAAGGTAACAAACATCTGTGTGTGACCTTGTCTGCAGGTGGGAAGGTCTGTGTGGACTCCAATCTGTCCACATTCCAGGAGTCATATATACAGTTTTCTGGCCTGGCCTGGAGGGATGGACTTGGTGCAATCGTCTACCAAGGATTCTGCTGATTGTTTCAAAGTCAGTGCCTTTTATGCATAAAGTCAGAGGGCTGGGGATGTAGTTCAGGATTAGAGTGCTTGCCCAGCAAGTGCAAGACTCCAGTACCCAACACCAGTGCTTAGTAAAAGAAGTACATGTGAGAACTGGTGGGTTCAGGGACCTTGTGACTGACAGTATCTGGTCTACCTGGACTCAAGAGGTTATAATTAAAGAACTGGAGAATTCCATGGAGTCCATAATGAGAAAGATAGCCAATCCCATGATTGTACTCATCCACCTAGGGTGAGGCAAACCACTCTAAAAAGCAAAATAGGAAGTCACAGAAGGAAATAGTAAATCTAGACATCACAAAATATACAAATTATATTTCTAAAATGCAATTAAATTAAAATACATAGCAATATAAAAATAATGAGATAAGGCAATATAATAAGAGATAATATGTATATTAATACATAAGAAACCTATGGCATAGGAAGGCTGCTCACAATGGTAGAATGGAGGATTGTGATTATTGTTTATGCACATTGACATTTTGTCTTACTGCTGTAATTACATATTTCAAGTATTGCCTGGCTATGTGCATGCCTTCTTTGTAAATGATGTACAGCCTCTGTCAGTTGTATATTGAAATGTTTTCTTGTATTCACGATACAGAGAAGCACAAATCTTTGTTAATGATGCTCAATAAAATAAATTAACAAAATTGACCCCAAATTAATTATGGAGATTGGTCATCCTAGTGAAAACCAGAAACATTCCTTCACCTTGCTTCGTAAATCCTACTTTCAGTAAGTGCTCCTGAATAAATCTTAATGTCTGTGCTATTGGTCACAATAACTACTTCACCGAGGGAAATGGGCAAGGATGAAAAGTATGGATCCTGAGACATGTGTGAGAGCATTCTCTGGGCTAGGAACATTCTCGTCACAACTCCTAGTTTCCAGAGATGATGAACAAGAGGATGGGTCATCCTTGGCCACTGGAGCTGCTGGACCTTCATCTTATTCTTGTTCTCATGAACTCAAGAATTCTGACTCATAATACCCAAGTTCCTCCATGTCTTTATGACCAAATGCACTGTGATATTTGACTTCTGTGAAGGAAGATCACCCTGTAAGGTGACCCAAACTCCACCTGTCCCTGGCAATCAGCATGTTATCTTCCTTCTTGGGTTGTCTTCTCATTCAGACCACACCTGGCTGGTGCATCTGTACCTACTAAACATTTGCACTTGGACCTTTGTTATAAACTATGTACTCATAGAATTTAGATGAAATGCTTTTCATTGAAAAATATACAGTTAGATCCACAGCTCTCATACAGAGGGGAAGCTCATTGACTTCACCCCCACCCCTTCCTGTGGTCCACTCTCCCACAAGAGGGGTCTGTATGGCAGGGCCAGCTGCCCTAACCCTTCTTGTGCTCCACTCTCCCACAATATCCTTCTAAGAAGCCACCTTAAGGTGACTTTGTCATCTCCTTCTTCTGAAAACCACCTTGGTAATTTCAGGACCCAAGGTCTCAGTCACAGTAGTCTGCAATTGGCAGCAGCATTTTGTCAGCACTAGTTAGCATTCTAAAAGTTCATCTGTGGGTCAGGAGAGGGAGTTCCAAGATTAAAAGTGCTTCTCCATCTTCCAGAGGGCTTGAGTTCAGTTCCCAGCATCTAAACTGTATCCCTAACAGCCACCCACAACTCCAACCCCAGGGGGTTTGATGCTCCCTTTTGACTTCCACAGGCACAGGCACACATGTGGCATGATCTCATAAAGACACACACTCATATAAATAAAAAGCAAAATTAAAATTGCAATGGTTATCAGTCTCTTCTCTATAGTAGTTAAGTCTTGAAATACATTTGCATACTGAAAATTTACTGTGTTTAGAGGTCACTGATGTGTTTGGAAATGAACTGTGGAATTACCTGGGCATATAAAGGGCCTTAACAGGCCATTTTATCCTGCAAAATAGAAAATTAAAATATGAGATCACGTTGGTTGGGATGGGACATGATCCTTGAGTACCTAACTCTCTCCGGTTTGCCAGGGTTCCTAGCTAATGGGGGTTGCGGTTATCACTCTTTTTTCCCAAGGCCACTGCTGGTCACCTGATCGGACCTGGCAAGTGTTTGGAGCTGCTCACTCCACACACCTCTGTCCAGAGGAATGACCAGTTACTGAGATTCTCATCACTATCAGGACCATACCCACACCCTTAACCTCCACAGTCATCTGCTCAGGTTAGAGGCTATTGCTTCCAGCTCCTTCTTGGCCAGTGAGCATCCTTCTGCTTCATACCTAGTCTATCAGAGGCATTACAGCTCTAGGTGCTAGAGAGACTGGCTGGCCAATCTTTGTAAACCCTCTGGGCTCCACCTTGTCAAGAGAGTTGAAACTGAGACATTCTACAGTAGACATGGGTAGAGCATGACATTCTGGGGTTGTTCAAGGGACATTAAGCAGGACATCATTTTCCCCCTCTGGGATTCCAGGGGTGGATCTGAACTTTGTTCCCATCAACATCTTCATCTTTCCACATATGTACTCCTGAAGAGTACATAGATCTTGCCAAATTCTGTTTGTTTTTGGAGACAACATGAAAGTTATTTCCCAGTAACTTAACCCTCCTCATAACCTGCTTAAATCATGTTATCATGAAATGGGGCAATTCTCAGCACTGGGAATTGCATCAATGTTTATTTTTTTAAAACAATTTCAGAGGCATCTCCACCCACATGGTGGTGAAACTTCTATGGTCTTTATATGCTTTCAGAAAAAAATGTCTCTGTTTAAGCATAACCAACATGTCATTCCAGGCTGAGATGCCAGAGGACTGGCCTGTTCCTGCTCATGCTTTTCAGCCTCCAGAGCATGAGGTGAGACTAAACTGTTGCATCAGTCTTGCTTCCTGAGGGACTTCAGAGCTCCTACTTGAAGGATGAGTCCTTTCAGTGGCCAGTCACTGTGTGTCACCATCGGCAGTGACATTGGCATTTTAGCTACCTCTTGCGCCATGGTGATAAAGCCTCCTCAAGCATCAGGCTCTTCTTTCTCCCCATCCCTCTATTTGAGAGTAAAAAGAAAAGCATGAAGTGAGGAAGTGTTACAGATGTATACGCTGGAGATTTTGTTTTAAAACAGAAAACGGAGGAAAGAGCTTGTTCCGCATTAAGAAATGATGAGCACTGAGGATGCTGAAGCAGCTGTGTGACCCCTTTGAAGGTCACTGACTTTTCTGAGCCTCTGATTTGATTCCTTATGAGAGTTATGTGTAGAACACGTCACTAAACACAGGTCAGGTATTTAAAGCACGAAAGCCACCCTATCCTACTGAAGCAATCTCGTAAAATGTGCAAAATAGTGAACAACCAGTCCTGGCCTGAGCTCAGGCCAAGGGCTTCCGTTCCTTCTCAAGCGTTGCGTGGGGAAGGTAAGGAAGAGGAAAGGGAGTGGCTGAACGACAGAAGAGAGAGGCCCGTGCAGTGGGGGGAGGAGAGTAGGGGAGCAGAAAGGAACACCTCAAAGGAGACCCAGAAGATAAGGATGAGAAGACACTGGCATGGCCAATGGACATAGATGCCTCTCTGTCTCAACTTCCCACGGACTTAGGAGCATTACTTGCAGCCAGCACTAGATCCCGGATGTTGATAGGATTCTGTCCCCACTGGAGACTGTGTGCAGACAAACCGTCTGTCTTTCCTGGCAGACAGGATGCATGCCCAGTGAAAACTAAGCTGAACCTTCCTCATGGTTATTTTATTTTTTAAAATGGGATTCTTTCTCACAAAACTGAGTCCAGGACGGTGGCGAAGCCAAGATGTGGAATTAGCCAGTTTCCCCATTGGACGGCACCTCTGCTTTCAGAGAACTTAGTCTCTTCCTCACTAAACTTTTAGGCGGAATGTGGGATTAACACTACAAGCACCTCCAAAGGGCGCTCCACTCCACTTGGCTTTGTGAAATTGACGGCTGTGTGGGGTTTGCTCCGTGCTGCTGTTGAATACAGACATCCCCTGGGTTCTAGGGCTCTGTGAGGATGGCAGCCCCCTTCTGCAGCCATAGGGTTGATATGCAGGAATCTCTTTCAGTCATGGTCCAGGCTGGCCTCACACTCTCACATCCCCTGCCTTCAGATCCTGGTGCTTGGATCCCAGGCTTGAATCACATGACCCAGCACTCTTGAAACGTCTGAGGAGACCTATGAAAGCAGTACTGATGGCTCTTCCCCTCAGCATCACACGTGAGTACATCGTGGATTTTTGTTTTAAAACAAACAAACAAAAATCTTGTCATTTCTAACGAGTTATAATTTGTGTTCTCCTAACCACTGTTTGCACATACTTAAAACTGGAAATAAAAGTCTGAACTGGCCAAGTACTCCGTTTCTCTGGGGCTTGGTGAAATCACCTATTTGTCCTCTCAATGTGCAGGTGACCCAGTGCTCCGGTATCCACAAAATCCAGGGCTACCAGAAACCCACCAGAAATGGTCTTTAAAGTAATTACAGAAGCGGCGGGAAAGTGCAATCAGAGAAGGAACACTTTAAAGAAATTATTCAGAAAATATTATAAAGCCGGCGCTCTGGAAAGATTCCAGCCCTGGTAATTGCATCTTAATACGTTAGTTATTGCATAATTGTTCAAAGATGAAAGTTTCCTCATAGTTTAAATTCAATCACAGCATGATATTTTTCTTTATTTAAATGAAGTAAATGCAGCAATTATCACAACATAAAAAAGATGCTTCGTTTTAATCTGAGGAAGAAATGTCGCTGTGCGCTATCAACAAAGTTCTCCTGTGCAGGTGGCTTCTTTCCAGGAGGCTCCCGCCATTCACTGACATAAAGCAGAGCTTTGGATGTATTGAAATCCATTTCGTGTGAAATTTGGAGAAGTCTGTCTTTCAAACATGTTCCCACAAAGGGCTACTTGCTGATTTCGTCTCTTCTGCGATCCTGTTGTTGTTGTTGAAATTTCTTGGTGTCCTCTGTCAGATCCTCTACTATGCATGCCAAGAGGAGACGAGGGTTAAGAATAACGGGCTGTATGAATTCTGAGTGAAAGCAGGGGCACTCCCATTGGCTGTCTCCTTCGTGGGCATAGGATCACAGCTGTGTCTTCACCTTTCACCCTTCGAACAATTATCCACAGCCTGTAGACATCCCATGGCCCTGGGCCCTGAAATCAGAGTCCATGAGCAGAAGGGTTCTCAGAGGAGACAAAACATTTGGGATGAAGACAAATGACTGACTGTGGCCCCAGCATGGGAACACAGACCCTCGGAGCTGGCAATGGGTACCTGGCAATCTCTGAGCCCCATGTCACTCTGGGAAAAGCTAAACATTCCCCGTGGTGTTTAGAAATGCTATAGTAGAGATTATTTATAAGTGACAAACACAAAACCACTTAAGCCCTCAGCTCCCTGGCAGGATGGGGAAACAGAAGAAGGAATGGCCAAGCTACCGTGTCTGTCCCTAGCCTCATAAGTTACAAGTATAGTGTTTCCTGAGTTGGCCTTGATGCAGTCCTTTAGCCAGCCCTGAACAAAGATGCCATCCATGCCATACAACAAACCTCACCATTGGGGCTCACGGGCTTATGTCTCCTCTATGACATCAATGGTACCATTACATTTCCCATTATCCCTGTGAGAGGAAGGGGGGCCCAAGTGCAAAATACTCCTCTTCAGTTTCTCCACAGAAGAGGCGAGGTTATCAACCACATCATTCAGTAATGGCCTCCGTCAGTCCTAGTGTGAGCAAGGAGGCCCTCATGCAATCTTGTGATCCTACTCCAGAGGCCTTGAGCTAAAGACACGGCAGCAGACTGGAGCATGCTATGGGGAAGTGACTGAGTGACAGGAGGCTCAGCATCCATCCTGAGATAATCCCAGGTGCTCAGGGACCCTCCAGACTCCAGCTTCAGAGTGCGCATAGCAATTTCTTAGTTGTCGGGAGCCTGCCAAGTCCCTCACTCACCTGTTTGATTCTGTAGCTGATTCACGCTTTAATTCATGCATGTGTGTTTTCATGCTGATGGTACAACCGCAGCTTTAAAAAGTTATTTTGTAAAAAAAAAACTTAATGGTAAATTGTGGTATTTGTCATTCAGGAGTTTCAATCAGGGTTAAGCAATATGGACATGTTGTGGGTGTTTGTGTGAATTTTAAATAGAGGTCATAGATGGGGACTTACCAGGGTGATGATTGCCCCCTGGAAGGATATTTCCATCACTAAGGACATGTTATGGAAGCTTCTACTTGACCCAAGAGAAGCCTGAAGTAATAATACTAACAGATCTGTTTATGCCTCAGAAGCTGCAGCCAATGCCGGTCCCCCTCAGCCTGGCTCTATGTGGTCTTTTGTATTTCTTCATACTTTCTTCCATGGCATGGAAAGAGCCTTGTTTTTTTGTTTTTGTTTTTTTATCTATATTCTTGTAGTCCCAGGGAGATTGGAGGGCCTTCTTTTGGATCATCCAGTTCTTCGGTTTCTAGGTGTGCAAAGCAACAGAGGATAAAAAAAAATCTAGGGCTCCATCCATGAGAAGATGACAGCCCACTTGTCATTCAGGAATCACCTTGTTTTCCTAAGACAAGGGAACTGGTATAGGAAGGCTGTCCTGAAGACATTCCTGCCCTCCTGTCCCCAGAGAGTTCCTGAAGGGCTGGGGAAAGACCTGGAGTGGGAGACCTCACCGGATTGTGGTTTCCTGGACAGGGAGCAAGAACAAGAGTGGACATCCATTCTGAGGCCAGATACTCACTGTAAGACGGGTACCCACTCTGGAAGGAGGCTATGTGGAATATTTCAGGACCCTGAGACACGGCAGAGGAGGAGAAGCAGGAGCTAGGGAGAGGCAAGTGGTAACATGTGGGGATTTGTGCCAACTGGGTCCCTTAGGGACAGTGTGCTTAGTCACGTGGGGAGTTGTGCGGCCCATCCCATAAACATCTACATTGAAAATGGTGAAACGACAGAATGCTGATCCCAAATGAAGCCTCCATACAGGGACATTCAGAATGCACGATGCAATGCCCACGGGTAAAGCCTAGATTGTCACGGGCATCGTGTCAGGCAAACCTGAGCTGCATTTTCACTTCCCGTGCATCTAGAGGTCACGGAGCAGCTAGATCTTCTTGTGGGAAACAGACTCCTTCTACACCAAGGCAAGGCCAATTTGCCTTGTTGGAAACTTCCAGGCTGCCAGAGGCCAGCTGACTTCTCCGTGGGATGCCTTCCCTCCAGGCATCATTGGCCCTCCTCAGACCCCAGATAACCCTTGGTGGTCCCCACCAGTGGCACTGCCGTATAACTCAGTAAATTAATGTTGTGCAGGGGAAGTTTCCACAGACTCCTCATCCATTACTGAATAATTCTTCATAATAAGAGCACTTCCAGTCAAACAAAGCCAGAGTGCCGCTCAGAGCGCCGACCCGCTGAGTGCATTGGGGTTTATTTTTCTGGCGAAAAAAATAAACTATTACTTTGATTAATAACTTTGGTGGAATGTGGGTCAAGAGTGCTGCTGAGTGCATCCTGCCAAGGGAAATTAATACGTGGTCCTCTTCAGACACGCTCAGTAGATCAGGGGCCCAAAGGACTGGGTTTTGGGTCTGGCATGCATCAAAAAGGACATCTTAGTTTTCCAGGTGGGAGACCCACTTTGGCTTGTGTGGTCTAGAAAACGAACAAACAACAATGGCTTCTTATAGTCCCTTCTTAAAACTATTTACATTTGTGCTTAAACTTTAGTTATTTAATAATTTAATGTGCTTACAGTGTCTACAGATACACTGACATCTTAGCGGGCACTACACTTACCAGAGAGCTCACTTGCAACCCGAGCCCTGCTCTAGAGAATTCTGATTGAGAAAATGGCACTGAAGAGAGCCCCTTGCTGCAGGCTTCCACCTCTCCATCTGACCTAAAGTGTGTGGGAAGTCTACGTGTCTACCGTCCATGCTTCTCCAATGAAAGCACACACTCACCCCTTCCTGCCACTTTCCCATCAAGAGTCTGAGATGCTGTGAATGACCGTGTCCACAGCCTGCATAATCATCACTAGGCTTCATCGCCTGCTGTCTGCATGGACCCCTGCTCTTGGAGACTGGCTGCATAAGCATTGGACATAAAGCATCTAGGGTTGAGTGACATACTTGAGCAAGCTGTGAGGGTGAAGGCTCCCGTGTCCCATCTACCAACACAGACTTAATTATGGTGAAGAGATGCCCTGATCTTTTTTAGGAAATTTTGAGCAAAGGCTGGGATATAATGACAGAGCAAGACAAATGTTATGTCCTGGTCCATTAATTTTGGTCTTCTCAACTCTTTTCCACATCCTTCCATAACCAGCATGGGATTTTGTAACTGCCAAATACACTCAGGGCATTCCACTACAGCACATTCAGCCAACAAATCAGAATGCGTGGGACTGTGTTCTCCTGTGCAGGTGTGTATTGGGAGGACTGTCTCATCCTGTGCAGGTGTGTAGTGGGAGGACTGTGTTCTCCTGTGCAAATGTGTAGTGGGAGGACTGTGTTCTCTTGTGCAGGTGTGTAGTGGGAGGACTGTCTCTGCCTGTGCATGTTTGTAGTGGGAAGGCCTGTGTTCTCTTGTGCAGGTGTGTAGTGGGAGGACCGTGTTCCTCCTGTGCAGGTGTGTAGTGGGAGGACTGTCTCCTCCTGTGCTGGTGTGTAGT
>LOJH01010943.1:0-25083 GCA_001685095.1 Ellobius talpinus
GGACTCTGCTCTGTCATGGATTTACTGCCGCCTGCCCACTACTCACAAGCGGAAACGGCCTGCCCACCACGGCGGCTAGGACATTTTTTAAAAAATCATAAAAAAATGCACTTGGTATCTTAGGGTTTCTAGGGCTGTGATAAAACACCATGACGAAAACAACTTGGGGAGGAATGGGCTTATTCAGCTATGCTTTCACATCACAATTCAGTATAAAAGAAAGTCAGAACAGGAACTCAAGCAGGGCAGGAACCTGGAGGCAGAACTGATGCACAGGCCATGGAGGGGTACTGCTTACTGGCTTGCTCCACCTGCTTTCTTGTAGAACCCAGGACCACCAGCCCAGGGATGGCACCACCCACAATAGGCTGGACACTCTCCCCATTGATCACTAAATAAGAAAATGCCCTACTGGCTTGTCTACAGCTGGATCTTATGGAGACATTTTTTTTCCATTGAGGCTCCCTCCTCTCTGATAACTCTAGCTTCCATTAAGTTGGCATAAAATTGGTCAGTACGCTTCCTAAAATGATCTTTGACTAGACATTACAGAAATCCTCATATAACTATAAATGAACCAGACAGTGCAATCAAGAGCCAAAGACTGATGGAATAAGAAATATACAGTCCAGCCATATGTTGTATTTGAGACAGAATAGATTGAAAGAGCAAATATCCTGAAAGTGAAACAAGGAAATCATTTTACATGCAAACGGAGAGCAGTGTTGGCAAGCCATTCCTGGCAAGGTCATCTTCAAAACTGAAGTGGACAGACAAGGAGTGTACTTGTATTGGTTGACGGGCCAAGTTATCTGGAATTCATTAAGTTATAAGTCCATAAGTACCTAGTAACAGAGCCCTAAGTATATAAAGAAAAACTGAGCAGAATTGAAGGGAGGGATAAACAATTTTGCAGTAAAAGCTGAGCGCACACCCCCACTTTGATGCAAACAGCTGGACGGAGTTCCACAGTAAACAGAAGAACAACGCTACAAGCTAATTAGGACCAAACGATACCTATGGAAAATTTTATCCAACGACAACAGGTAGACGTTTTTCTCAAGGGCATATGGATATTCTCTAGAACAGACCATAATACTAGATTATAAAACAAGCCTGAATACAGTCAAAAGGATTAAAGTAATGCAAA
Source organism: Ellobius talpinus (assembly GCA_001685095.1). Taxonomy (NCBI): domain Eukaryota; kingdom Metazoa; phylum Chordata; class Mammalia; order Rodentia; family Cricetidae; genus Ellobius; species Ellobius talpinus. The sequence goes on from LOJH01010943.1 coordinate 1,151, forward strand.
ATGTATTTTCTGATCACAGTGGGATGAAATTAGGAACCAGAGGTTCACTAGAAAGTGAAAGCTAAGTAGAACATTCCTAGAGAGCCACTGGGGAAAAGAAGAAGTCACAAGGGAAATTAAAAAAAAAGTCCTTTCACAAGCTAAATGAGAACAAAACTACACTAAATCTCATGGGACACAGCTAAAGCAGCGTTTAGAGGGGAGATTATAACGTAAACACTTGTTATATATTTAAAAGGCTGATCTTGAATCAACAACCTACCTTTTGGATTTAGGAAATTAGAAAAAGAAGAGCAAATAAACTTCATATAAGCAGAATCAAAGAAATATAAACACTGCAGCAGAAATGAATGAAACAGAAAATGTAAAATGGGAATCATATAGAATGAAAAGTTTTCTTGGAAAAAATTAAAAGTCAACAGACTTTACCCAGATCTATCAAGAGTAAAGGAGAGGAGATGAAGAAGTAGTGTGTGGCTATGATTCTGATACTGAGGATGCTGGAGCAGGAGATTCGAGAGTTCAAGGCCAGCCTGGAGTATGTTATGAAGACCCTGTCTCAACAAACCAAAGAAAGAGAAAGAAAGCAAAACAAAACCAGCGCTAAGACTAGAGTGACTGAACTTACAAGTGAAACGCCATTCAAAAATTTAACATTGATTGTTTATTGTGCACATGTCTGTTTATATGTGTGTGTTTATGCAGGTGTGTGTGTATGTATGTGTATGTATGTGCGTATGGACTTCGGTGTTCTTTGTTCACATGTGTGGAGGACTACCATCTTATATTACCTGAGTTTGTCAAACCTTTGTCTTTAGCACTAGACACGTAATGCCATGTCAAGTAGGCATTACCTCTTAGTTAATAATAATAAGGGTCATTTCTGCTCTGTAATGAGACAAGAAACAATGTTTAAACTTATATTTTAAATACTACCTAAAAGTGTCCTAACTAAAATCTTTTTTAAATGTTATTTTAAGCATATGGGTGTTTTGCCTGCGCATATGTCTGTACACCACATGCATGCCTGGTGCCCTTGGAGGCTAGCAGAGGCCATCAGATGCCCTAGAACTGGAGTTACAGATGGGTGTGAGCTGCCATGTGGGTGCTGAGAATTAAACCTGGGTCCTCTGTAAGAACAGCCAATCCTCTTAACTGCTGAGCCATTTCTCTAGCAAATATGTGGGTAGATTTTCTTGATTAAGGATTGATTTAAGAGGGCCCAGCACTCGGGGGACAGTGCCATCCCTGGACAGGTGGGTCCTTGGATGTGTAAGAAAGCAGGCTGGTGGGAGCAAGCCAGTGAGCAGGGTTCCTATGGTCTCTGCTTCAGGTCCTGCTTCCAGGCTCCTCTGTTAAGTTTCTTCCCTGACGGACCTCAGAGACTGTAAGATGAAATCAACTCTTTCCTTCCCAAGTTGATTTGGTCATGTTCACATTATCACAACGATAGAAACCCTAACTTAAACACTGAAACTTGCTTTCAGTTTTTTTATTTTTGTTTTTAGATTGATAAAAGGTACATCAGTTAGATCTTTTTTTTTCTTTTAATTGACATAGAGACGTACTACCTAGTTTTGTCTGGCTTGGAACTCACTATATAGAACAGGTTGGCCTAGAACTCACAGAGATCCTCCTACCTCTGCCTCCCAAGTACTGATAAAGGTGTGTACCATGACACCTGGCTCTTGATTTTTTTGATCTTGTGTGATACTCTACAAAAACAAAAAGTACTAAATAAAAATTGGTAAATTTTGTTTACTTCTTGAATGAGAAAACTGTAAAAGCAAATTGATTTAGAAGAAAGATTTTGTTCTTTGTTTTTGCTTTGCCTTGTTTTGAGATAGGATCTAATACATAACCTGGCTGTCCTGGAACTCACAGAGACACACCTGCCTCTGCCTCCTGACTGCTGGGATTAAAGGCTTGCACCACCTTACCTGACATAGAAGAACATTTTTATTTGGCCAAATTATGTTTTAAGCAGCAAGCTTTTGCATTTGTTTCATTTATTTTTCCAGTCAAATCTACAGAAGAGAGAAAGAGCTAGACCCATACTAGTGCCTTTGAAAAAGAATGTCTGTAGAGCTGGGGTGTAGCTCAGTTAGTAGTTTCCGGGTATGCACAATGTACTGAGTCCCTGTAATCCCAGCACTTGGGACATATATATGGGAGCATCAGAAGTTCGTGGTCATCCTAAGCTACATAGGAAATTCTAGGTCACCCTGGGATACATGAGATCTCATTGAAAGATAAAAAAATGTTTTAATAGAACTATTTCTTTTTCTAACTCAAGACTTACTACACCACTTCTGAAAGGATGGTGTATCGCCAATATTAACTCAAGACAAGCATCTTCAATGTCTAGATACATGTTTATCTGTCAACCTGCTTGCTTTTGAAGTGATTTATAGCATTTCAGTTTCTACAGCCTTTGCACTTAGCCCTGCTTAGCATGTCTAAACAGCACACTGAGTTTCTGGGACTCAGGGGCCAGATGATGTGAAACAGTCCTTGCTTTCTCAGCCTTTTGTCATGAATCATGCAGCTATAGCTCAGGATAAGGCCTAGGCTCTTCTCCACTCCATTGTCAGCTCATTTGCCTGTTTAAACCAGCCCATCTCCCTTACTGGAGCCAGTGAGTTAGTACTATCTCGTGTGCTTTTTTGGTTTGATTTTTGAGACAGTGGTTCACCTTGCAGGCCACGGTGGCCTTGAACTTGTAATCTTCCTGCCTTTGCCTCCCAAATGCCACCATGCCCAGTTAATTTACATTTTTAATGGCTAAACACACACACACACACACACACACACACACCCCACAAAAGAATAACACTTCTTGATACTTGTCAGTCATGTGAAATTCTGAGTTTGGTGCCCATAAATAAAGTTTTATTGGAACGCAGCCATTCTCATTTGTTTATGTTTTCACATGACACTAGCAGAGTTGAGCATTTGCAAGAGAAACCATATGGCTCACCAAGCATACATTTACTATATGGCCCTTTCCAGACAGTTTGTCCAATCCTCAACAATACTACAGCCAAAGTTGTGCTTTTAAAATACATGCCTGAGACTGGCTTGTTTCTTGTTACTTTTTATTTTATTTTATTTTGTGACAATGGGGACTTATTAAGCTTCTTGTTTAATAACTATTGCCCAAAAAATTACTGCATATTTTGGGCCCAGTCCACCTCTCCAGCTATGGATCAAGTGTTTCAGTATCTTAAATGCTCTGCTTTTTTTGAGTGTGCAATAGTCTTCAAACTTGCTCTGCCTGCAACTTGCACTCCCTAATTTCCTATCCCTTGTCCTGAGTCTCCTAAATAAATCTGAAGTAGCCTTCATCTTTCTTTCCATTTTGCGTTTCTCCTTTATAATACCTGCTGCAATTACAACTCTTGGTTTTCATTCTTCTTGCTTGGGCTATAAACACCTAGAGGGCAAAGGCCGTGTCTATCTTGTTCACTGTCATGTATTCAGTGACAAGGCTCAGGGTTACCACGCAGTTGGTGACATCTGTCTCCACTTACTGCACACAGTCACCTGTCAGGCACGACGTTTTGGTCAGAGTCAGTAGCAGCGTGTGTCCTTCCTGTCTATAGCATGTCAGCTTGGGTAAGAAGTTGAATGTGACATGTATCGGATGTTCAATAAACATAGTCTAAGTGTCTGAATTTATCAGAGTTGTAAGGATTTAGTGTCTAAATAAGAAGTATCCCTAATTTATAAAATATTGCAATTCCTTTTGTTCAAGGGAAAAGCCAAAGGTGGGGAAAATTGTTTCAGAACCCCTCAGGGTTCAACCTAAATTAAGTATATATTTAATTCATTTCCTCTCTTTACTTTAATTTCAACATTTCTCCCTTCCCTTCCCTTCCTCCCAGTCCTCCCAAGAATCCTCCCCACTCTCCTCCATGGATGGCTTCATTATTCATCAGTTGTTATTGTATACATATATGTGTTTGCATATACTTAGAAGTCCCATAGAAAACCTGTTGAATCCATAGAGTATTACTTGTATGTATGTTTTCAGGGTTGACATTTGGCAATGGGCAACCAATGTGTTCTTCCCTTGCTCCACCACCTCTCCCCCTCTCAGCTTTACTCAGTGGCCTGTAGTTCTTTGTGTAGGACTGAGGCCTCATAGGCTCTCCTTCTAGCAGTTCAGCATGGCCATGGGTGTCACACGTTTGGACTGTCATGTTAGGGAAACTTTACTGGTATGGCTTCCTATATTATCAGGAGACACCCTCTCACAACAAACGCCCTGATCTTCCGACTCTTATGATCCTTCTGCCCCCTCTTCCGCAATGTTCCCTGAGCCTTGGGTGTGAGTGTTTTGTAGATGTAGCCATTGGGACTGGGCTCCACAACTTTGCATATTGGTTGGTTGTGGTTTTCTGTAGTGGTTCCCATCTATGGCAAAGAGAAGCTTTCTTGATGAAGAGTGAAGACTACACTCACAGTTTCAGAGGCTTAGTCCATCATCATCATGGTAGGGAACATGGCGGTACAGAGGAAGGCACAGCCCTGGTACTGAGAACTTTACATCCTGATCTACAGACAGCAGCGAGTTTAGTTCATTTTTAAACTATAGGAAACTTATTTTAAAAATAATGTATAAAGAAACTCTATTTAAATAATTGAATTAATAAGCCAGGAGCATATATATGTGTAAACATACACATATGGCTATCAGTAATAACAAAGGTTAAAAATCAAAAGGTTTTGTTGTTAAAACTCAGTTGAGTTTTTATATCTTTTATACTTTGTCGTTGGATTTAGGATTACTATTGGTTAGGCCGGATTCACACATAATCAAGCTTTCTTTTGTACTGTCTTTCTCAGTGCCTGTGGGCTCCAGGAAGCCAGCTCTCCTTAGAATTTACGAGTGCTTGAGCTGGAGAGAGGTATGAGTGGATAAAATGCTTTGCTTCTGCTCTTTACTGAGTACCTGAGATTGGCTCCTTAGAGCTTACCAACGGAGGACACAGAAGTGTGTGTCCAGGACGCAGTAGCATAGGTCTGTGATTCCACAGTGTCAGTCACAGTCTAAGAGATGGAGACAGGGAATTCCTGGAAGCTCGCAGGTCAGATAGTCCAGCATACACAGCAGAGACCAGAGACCCTGCCTCAACCAGAGTATAAGGCAAGGTTTCACACCTGAGGTTGTCTTCTGACCTCTACACACATGCAGTGGTGTACACACACACACACACACACACACACACACAAAACTGAGCATACACATCACACACAAAAAGATAAAAAATTCAAAAGTGCACCCTGAGAGTGGAATTTTTTTCTAGACAGGTTTTCTCTGTGTAACAGTCCTAGTTCTTCAGAGGGGGTCATGTGGTACTTAAGTTACTTTTCTGGTAGTCTAAATCTTATAAATGCTGCATTTAAACCTGCCTTATTAAAAAAAACAGCAAAATTGCAATTTTAATTATATTTGCTACATGGTAGCCTAAAGGGTAAAAATGTACATGGTGGGTTGAATAGGTATGGCCCCCATAGACTCATGCTTTAAATTCTTGTCCCATAGGGAGTGGGGCTATTAGAGGGGTGGCCTTGTTGGAAGACATGTGCCCCTGTGGGGGTGGGCTTTGAGGTCTCATATATTCAACATATGCCCAGTGTAGCACATAATGTCTCCTTCTGTTGCCTGCGGCTCAACATGTAGAACTCTGAGCTCCTTCTCCAACGCCATGTCTGTCTGCATTGCCACCATGTCCCACCATGGTGATAGTGGACTAAACCTCAGAAACTGTAAGCCACCCCCAATTAAATGTTTTCCTTTGTAGGATTTGCTATGGTAATGGTGTCTCTTTACAGCAATAGAACCCTAACTAAGACAATATGGATTCCTATATTGGCCTTTTTGGTTGGCAGAACTGCTCATCTATTTTCAGCCCAGTCATCCAAACCAGAACCTTGGGCAAATCCTTGTTTCTTACATCTTCTTTGCCAGTCATGTCTACTGTCATCGAAGTCCTTACCCTTTGCCCACAGGGCTCCTTCTAACACTCTAATCTGTCCTTGGGGTTGTCGAGTGGACTTTTAAAAGTGTCTTTTGGGAGCACAGCTCAAACTCCATTCATTCCTTTTCTGCACGAAGCCATGAGGCAATGCCTCACAGTGTGGTCATGTGGCTCAGCCTGGTGCACCGAGCTCTCCATGACCTGGCTACTCCTTCATCCTCAGAACATACACACTTTTGTCATAGTGACCTGAGTGCTAGGTGGTGCCACGGTCGAATGCTGGCTTTGGCCACACATTGCTAGTTACCTGCTCATCTTACTCCTCAGTAGTGATTGGCACCTTTGTCTACTTCTCCATGAGGAAGGATGTTAGTCTTTCTGGGTTTTTCTTTTCACTCTGTTATTTCCCTGAACCTCTCTGATGTCCACGCCTCTTCTACTTACCCATTGTATCCTGGGCTTCCTTAAGCATCCAACTTTTTTGGGGGGGGTGATGGGGGTCTGTTTTCTCCTTTAAGCATACTAAATTTAGTTATGCTCTATTTACCAGTAAGTTTATTTTTCTCTAAGAAGTTTTGTAGTTAGTGAAAGAGGTACATGTATATCGATTACAGATAAACTTTCTCAGTTATTTAGTGAGCAGAGGAAGTATATATAACTATAGTTTCAACCAATGAGGACCTAGGACAACACACCCAAGTTTCACAGTGGAAGCTAGCTCCCGGTGCCTCTCCTTCACAGAAGGGAGTGGAATTATTTTATTTTTTAGATAGGGTCTTTCTATTAAGTAGCTCTGGCTGTCCTGGAACTCACCATGTTCTATGCAGAATGGGAGAGCTACCTGCTTCTGCTTCTCGAATGCTGGAATTAAAGGCGTGTGCCACCACATCAGACTCACAGCAGTGAGTGGGTAGACTGCTTTAGCGCCATTCTGGTGAAGACTTCAGTGTTCTGAAAAGCTGCTGTCTGTACTTCATCAAGCGACATTTGGCCTGTCTGTACATTTGACTAAATTAAGGGAGTAAATTGGTAGGAATTAGGGCAAGTCATGATTTTTCATTTAAAACATTTCTTCTTGGGAGAAATTGGTAGACAAGACTCTGCCCTATTTATTATAGACCAGAACTCTGCCAGGAGATTATTCTGAATGAACTAAAGCCAGAAATATTTTCAAGGGAAGAACTGAGTAAGCAAGACGTCACCTTAGACTTGTCAGTGACGAAAGACAGGCTCAGTGCTCCACCTGAATGGCTGGTCCTTCCTGTTCCTCCCTGGCATTCCTCTTGTCTTGTGGTACTCAGGAGTGTAGGGTCTGCACTAGTTGTCAAGGCAAGAGTCTGGTGGAAATACTGGTCAGAAAGTGATATAGGAGCAGATATTAATGATTTTCTAGAGTTAAATCGAAAAATGTTGTCATGGGGCAGTTGAAGTTTTCGCAGCGCTAATATCAAGTAGGCCTGAAATGACATTGCAGTAGGTTTTCCATTAGAGCACACCTGAGATCTTTTCATTTGCAGCCGGTTCTCCAATCTGTGTGTCGGATGGAAGAAATTAGGAATTGTCCCTTTAATAAAACACTGTTTACCTAGCCTCTTCTAGTAGGCGTGGTTTAGGAACCTGTGGAGTGAGGTGTGACTTGAGCTGGCATTCCAACCAGCTCCCAGGAAAGAGGGCTGGGGCTCGCAACAGGAAGCAATTGCTGAGGCTTCCCACTGTACTCAGCTTGACTTTTCCATGGCAAAGTGCCTCCTAACAGGATAGAAAATTGAAGTAGCGAATTTGCTTAGCTGTTATCAAATTTTTGAAGCTCCACTGTGGATAAAGATTTCACAGAATACTTAGAATACAAAGCTTTCTAGGCCAGAAATTGATCTGCTGACTTTGAGTCCTATCCGATTACTGCCTGGTTCATCTTTATTTTGCTCAAGTATCTGCAGGCTGAGCCCGGAGCCGATCCTTTGCAGGTACGTGGTCAGCTTGCGTGTAACATTTAGGTCATTTTTTTTTTCCTCAAGGTTCAGCTGCTAAACACTGAAAAAGTTGCGACTATGAGACGGGCATGTTTGAACAGTGTGATTGTCAATAGCAACGGTTCCGTGACAGCTGAACAACCTTGCGAAAACAGACCTTTTTAACAAACCGGCAAATTACAATACCATGAATTGAATGAATCTTGTTTTGTTTTCCATTAACCAATATGTATTTACATACATACATAATGGATCTAAATGTATGTTGAAATTACCTTGCTAATTAACTCAAATAGCATTTTGTTCTTGGCATTTTACCTGCAAGTTGCATTTCTTTGACAATTAGGAAGCCGAGTGTTCACCATCGATTTGTTGTTTAGTTTTTATCTTTAGAAATGTCTGTTATTTCAAAAAAAGTTTTGTGACAGGTTAATAATCGAACAGAGGTGTGGTGTCTTTTTTTGGTAATGCTAACCACCCTTTTATGATGCTGTTTCAAAGATGGTGTCTTTGGAAGACTTAGTTAATTCAAAGTATGAATTATTGCTATGAAGACAGAGTCCACCCATGAATCTCTGGGGTAGAAGTCAAGTTCCTTTAAGACCAAGGACAGTAGTTCCTTAACTGTCACTCTTGGGCCTTTGCGTTTTTCTCCCCTGGATATTCTGCTTCAGACGACTCCATCGGGTAAAAAGATAGTTCTAGTAAATAGTTAACATTTCAAATGTTCCATTTTCTAGATGTGTCATTTTCAGTTAGAGTTTGCCAAACTGAGATTCCCACTCTGTGTTGATATGATTAGCTCCAAAGAGGCTCGTCTTTTGGTTGTTGTTTCTTAGCTCGACTCCTTTACTGTAGTTATTGGATGAATATTTCTTGACATTTCGAAAGGCGGATGATGACATCTGAATTGCTATAAAGTGTTCTCATGGCCGGCTGGTCACCTGGGCTCGGCAGACAGCAGTTGAAAGCACAGTTTTCCTCATAAGAGCACCGCTCCATGAAATGTAATGAAGCTCAGCCAGTGAAATGAGGCACAGCTGCTGGCTGAGGGGAAAGGGCCAGGAAGAGGGGAAGGAAGTGGTGTTGGCTGCATTCAGGGCATTTATACATTTGACCCCGTTAAATACTTTTATAGTCTGCCTCCTAGCTTTAAAATGTTTCTCCAATCAGCTGACAGGATTTTCTGGATTTCTAACAGACCTTACTCCCCATCTTTTCTCAGTTCTCCTTCCCCACATCCATCTTTCCTTCATCTTACCCAGAAGCCCCCTCTCCACTGTGGAGCATCATCTGGCCACCCTGATCCTCAGTAATATTTTCTTCCTTTTCTTTTCCCTATCCCATTGAGTCTACCAGTCCATTAGCACATGAATATATGTGTCTTATTTAATACTATGCTATATCACTTCAAATATATTAGAAGTACTTGATGTGGATTTTTTATGCCCTTAGAATCTAGTATCATAGCGCACATTTCTCTCCCCATAAATAGCTGTGGAATGGATGAAAGATCTTGTTGACAGTTGCTTCAAGTAGCATACTGGCTTTCTCTTGTCTTGCTTAATCATATAATTAAATGTAATACTTCTAGAATCCAGACTGTTTTTGTTTTGCTATACGGCTTAGAGCTTTTTAGACTTGGTGACTAAGTTTGTTTTTTTCTTGAGACAGGGTTTCTCTGTGTAGATCCAGCTGTCCTGGAACTCACTCTGGAGACCAGGCTGGCCTTGAACTCACAGAGATCACCTGCCTCTGCCCCTGCTGGGATTAAAGGCATATGCCACCACCGCCTGGCATGATTAAGAATTTTTTTTTAGTGTGTATGTGTGTCGGGGGGGTGGGGGTGATGCCCATGGAGTCCAGAAGGGAGGTCAGACCCTTTGGAGCTAGAATTACAGGTGTTTGTGAGCTGCCTAATTCGGAGCAAGGGTCTGAACTTTGGTCCACTGACAGAGCAGTCAGCACTCTGATCCACGTAGCTGTCTTTGCTGTATTTGGTGATATTAACTCTGAGGTACCATCTGTATGCAAGCTGGACTTTATTAAAAGTAAATTAGTACTCTGAAGATGGTTTTCTTGTATTTTCTATTTTGGGGAAATAAAATTTAGAGCTCACTGGTGTATAGAGTTCTAAAAATGCTTAAAATATGCAGATACAATAGTCAATTAGAAGTTTTGATTCTGAGTTGACATTTAGAACTCTGTGTGGTGATTGTAGGTTGTGTGGATTTTAGATAAGTAATTGCCAGAAGTGATAAATAACTTTTCTAAAAAGAACACTTTCAGCATTTTGGTTCACATGTCCAATAACTACTCTATTTTCCCACCATTTTCTAAGTGGCATGTGCCTTCTAGTTCTGACTGCTTTGGAGAATAACTTGAGCCAAAGATCAGCCTGACAACACAGTTAAACCCCATCTCAGGAGGAACATTGTTTATATCTGTGTATCCATTTCTTGTATCAACTCTTTACTTACTAAATTTTTGCCTGCATGTAGGCCTGTGCACTACTTGTTTGCCTGAGATGGCCAGAAGGTTCCCTGGAACTGGAGTTGTAGATGGTTGTGAGCCACCACATGGGTGCTGGGAGTCAAACCCAGGTCTTCTAGCAGAGCAACCAGTGCCCTTATCCATGGAGCCCTCTCTCCAGCTTTCCTCTAGCAACTCTTAGCAGATGGGAAGAATTAACATCTCTTTCTTTTTCTTTTATTTTCTTTCTTTTTTTGTTTTATTTTTGTTTTTGATTTGTTTTCAAGACAAGGTTTTTCTGTGTAACAGCCCTGACTATCCTGAAACTCACTCTGTAGACCAGGCTGGCCTTGAACTCACAGAGATCTGCTTGTCTCTGCCTCCCTGAGTGCTGGGATTAAAGGTGTGCAACCCCACTGCAATTAACTTTTCTTTTGCAGCACTGGGGATTGAGCTCAGAAGAGCCTTGTGGATGCTATGCAGCTCTGCATCACTAAGCTATATGCCCAACCCTCATTAACCTATTTTTATAGAAAACAGAAAATATGGGGACAAATAGGCCAAAAACTTACCACAGCCACACTTTGAATGTTCATGTCATCCTTACTTTGACCTTTGTGCTTTAAATTACTATTATGTTAGCTGTTGTATTTTCCAATACCCATGCAATGTTTCTCTTATCTTAGAGCCTGACCAGACAGGAGTTCTGGCAACTGCTCCAGCAGAACTATGGCACGGAGCTGGGCTTAAATGCTGAAGAAATGGAAAACTTGTCCTTATCAATAGAAGAAAATGTGCAGCCAAGGTACAGTGAGGTGACTTAAAATGTCAAGGTGCATTATGAACCATTAAAATGGAATTATTTTAGGTTCTTCTAATTCTGAGTTTCTATTAATTTATCATTTGGTGCAGTGTGCCTTGTTGGTAGAGTAAGGTTTAAGTTGGGAGAGAGGAGAATCATTTGTTATATTGGTAAGCAAAAGTGGACACAAAGGCATTTTGATGAAGCTGTGACTCTTAGGATTGACTTAATTTTAGAAATCTTTTTTATTAAGGATCTGGAGTAGGAGCTGGTGAGGTCTTGGAGCTTCCAGGAGACACTAGAGCAGTGTAAGGGATGGGGTGGTTTCATGACTTCTCCTTGAGGACTCGCTAGCGCCGTGACATGTGCTTGGCACTCAGTAAACACTGACCACATTAGTGGAAGGAGCTGACGGTGCTGTGGAGTGATAATGCAGGGGCCGTGTGGTGCTACAGAATGAGAAAGAAATTAGTAGGGAAAGATCATTTTGACATATATTCATTAAGAAGTGTGAACATTTTATAAACTGTACAAATAAAAATGTGCCATATCCAATGTTAATTGAGACCCTAGCAAAAATATAAAAAAAAGAAAAGAAAAACCCAAGGGTTATACATTAAAATTTCATAGCAAACATTCTGCTTAGTGAGAGAAGCCAAGACCGAAGACCAGCTCTTGATGTTTTGGTTCTGAGTCTAGCTGTTAACGGCCGAGCCATGTCTCTAGCCCTCCACATCTGATAATGTAGATGTGTTGAAAGTCTTAATACATGCACAAATGCTTTCCTTCCCTGGTCAGTCTTCTGTTCTGCTGCTCAAACCTGTATCGTCTCAACTTACATCAATATTTTATAGTCTTTTTTCACATGATTGCACATGCATATTTTATTACTTTTCCATAAAGTTCAATTTTTCCCATTGCACTGATGTCATCATAAAGTTTACTAGTCTTGGGTATCAAAACTGTGTCAAAAATCAGCTTACTAATGCAGAGACCTTGGATTGTAGTCAATAGGATCTGGATTGTGGTTTGTGGCTGAGATATCTCAGGCGGATCTTTGGACGTTTCTGATGCTCAGTTTAATCATCTATGAACCCGAGACAGATTCAGTGGTTTTTCGGTCTCTGCCAACTTGTGAACTTTGTAGTTTCTGAATCAGGAAAGAATAAAAATTTTGAGCAAGTATTTCAAACACATTTGAGGTCACCAGTAAAGCTGTATTCTCTTCTCCTGGTTACTGTTTTCTAAGAACATGTAGCAGGATCCTCATGCCCAATTCCCTCTTGCTCTCTCTTCTTCTGAAAACAGCAAGTCTGTTTCAAGCCTTTATTTCCTCAGCTCTCCATATTCTTTTTTAAAGTCTCATTTTTTCCCTCTGTTCCTTTCCTTTCTTTTTTCTTACTTTTATCCTCCTTAGATTTTTGAGATCTCTATACTCACATGGAGGGCTATTTCAAGGATCCATATTTTTTCTCTCAGTCCCCAGTGGTGTCCCCCTGTTCTGCCTATCCAGGAGTGAGGTGGTAGCAGGTCTACTAACCATTGTTTGGGCAGAATTAAATAAGGCTTGTACTGGATAGTTTTATGTAAACTTGACACAAGCTAAAGTCATCTGAGAAGAGTTATCATAGTTAGGGTTTCTATTGCTGTGAAGAGACACCATGACCACAGCAACTCTTATAAAGAAAACATTTAATTGGGACTAGATTACAGTCTCAAAGGTTCAGTCCATTATCATCATGGTGGGGAGCATGGCATCATGCAGGCAGATGTGGTGCTGGAGCAGCTGAGAGTCCTATGTCTTATAGGCAACAGGAAGTTGACTGACACACCGAGGGAAACTTGAACAAAAGAAACCTCAAAGCCTGCCCCACAGTGACACACTTCCTTCAAGGCCACACTTCCTAATAATGCCACTCCCTTTGGGACCCATTTTTTTATACCACCACATTTCACTTCCTGGCCCCTGAAAACTTATAGCCCTATTATCAACTTCAAAAGTCCCCGTAGTCTATAACAGTCTCAAACTTGTTTCAAGTTCAAAGTCCAAAGTCTTTTCTGAGCTGCATGGCAACCTCTTAACTGTAATCCCCTATAAAATCAAAAAACAGATCACATACTTCCAACATATAATGGTACAGGATATATATTACCATCCCAAAGTATAGGGAAAGGAGTATAGTGAGGAAATGCTGGACCATAGCAAAACCAAAAACCAGACAGGCAAACTCTAAACTGCATCTTCCTGTCTGATGTGAAAACACTCTTCAGATCCCCACTCTGTTTAACTTTGTTGACTGTAACACACTTCTGTCTCTTGGGCTGGTTCCACTCCCTGTTCTTATCTCTCCTCGCCAGGTATCCCGCACCTCTGGCATCCCTAACATAATGGGTTCTCTAAGGCAGTCCAGACTTCAACTTCAGACTTCACAAATAGCCTCTGTAGGCCACCATTCATGGACACCCCTGACACGTGCCTGCATCTTTACTTAAATGCAGGGGTGAATTCCATAGTCCATTTTTTCTATACTTAATTCCAAAGCCAGAACCACATGGCCAAAGCTGCCAAGTTCTACTGCTTACTGGGGCTGGAGCGTGGCCCCATGTTAAATTATATTTTCACCAGTTTTCTGTCCTTTTCTGCCTAAGCTTGGCTGTCCCGAAGCTTGCTCTCTAGACCAGGCTGGCTTTAAACTCAGAGATCTGCTAATCTGTGCCTTCTCAGTGCTGGGATTAAAGGTATGTCCCCCAATACCCAGCCTTAAACTATTCTAGAGTTCTTTTTGACAAAGTTGGAAATTTTAGGTGGGTGGGATCTTGCCCTGAGGTCACCACTGCCTTTATTCCATTTCTTAATCCATTTATCTCTTTGAACACAGAATTTAGGTCTATTATACCTCCTGGTGCTCTTTTTCTCCTCAAAATTTTTATTACAAATCTTTATTAGTATTAACACTGGTAACCACAAAACAGAATCTATACTCTTCCTTTGCCAATGGAATTAATTCAAAATTCTTTACTTTAGCCTCAGGCAGAATCTTTGGACAAGAGCAAAAGCAACCACTCTCTTCACCAAAATATCACAAGAATGATCTCAAGGCAACATACTAAAATTCTTCTCCTCTGAAACCTCTTGAGTGAGCCCCCCATAGTTCAAACTACTCTGAGAACTACTGCCTTCCATGTTCCTACTAGTATAGCCCATTAAATAGTGCGTAAAGCATTCCACTGCTTAATGCTGTGGAATAATCCTTCTGTACATTGTGAATATCTATTACTCTCATTGGTTAATAAAGAACTGATGGGCTGGGAGTCAAGCAGGAAGTATAGGCAGGACAGCCAACCTGAGAGTGCTGGGAGGAGAAAGGGTGGAGTGTGAAGTTGCCAGGAGACACACGGGAAGCAAGACATGCTAGAGGACAGGTAAAGCCACGATCCACATGACAGCACATTTACTAATAGAAATGGATTAATTTCAGTTGTAAGATCTACTTAGTAATATGAGCTATTGACTGATAATTTGTAATTAACATAAGTCTCTGTGTAGTTACTTGGAATTGGCAGCTGGAAAGACAATTCAACCTACACCAAAGTACAAGTTCCTCCAAACAAATACATGGTCAGGCCTATCACAGCAGTACCCCAGTCAAACTGGTACCAACTTCTGTCTTAGTTAGGGATTTTACTGCTGTGAAGAGATGCCATGACCACAACATCTCTTATTTAAAAAAAATAATAAAGCAACAACAAAAACCATTTAATTGGGGTGACTTGCTTACAGTTTCAGAGGTTCAGTCCATTTTCATCATGACAGGAAGCATGGCAGCATCAGGCAGATGTGGTGCCGGGGCAGCTGAGACTCCTACATCTTACAGAAATAAGAAGTCGCCTGTCACACTGAGGGAAACTTGAGACCTCAAAGCCTGCCCCCACAGTGACACACTTCCTCCAACAAGGCCCCTACTCCTAAAAGTGCCACTTCCTGTGGGGACCATTTTCTTTCAAACCACCACAGGAGGGAATCATAAGATAGTGCTGTAGGCAAGCGTATAGGGTATTTTCTTAATAGTGATTGATGGTGGAGGGCCCAGTGACATTGTGATTGGTACCATCCATGGATTGTTGGTACTGGGTTCTAGAAGAAAGCCGTGTGAACCATATGGAACCATGTGGAGCAAGCCAGTAAGCAGCACCTCTCCATGGCCTCTGCATCAGCTCTTGCCTCCAGGTTCCTGCCCTTTTTTTGAGTTCCTGTTTGACTTCCTTCAGTGATAGACTATGATGCAGAAGTGTAAGCCTAATAAGCCCTTGCCAAGTTGCTTTGGTCATAAAGTTTCATCACAACAATAAAAATCCTAACTAGGACAGGAATGTCATACCTTTCCATTTTTTTAAATTCATCTCTTGGGATGACATTGCATCAGACATCAGGCTGATACTTTTATTTAACTCTTTGTGTGTACATAATAATTATTACATGGGAATGGAATTTGATGGTAGATTACAAGAAGTTAGATTCATTATGTTCCTTATAGAAACTATCTGACCGTGAAAGAAACAAAAGCAGCTCTTAGAACATTTTCTGTAGGCTTGGCTCTACAACCCTTGGGAAGCTGCATTTTACAACTTATTCCTGGTGTTAAGTAGCCTTGTCCATAGCAATGGGGGCATTCAGCAGCCAGTAGCCTGAGGAGCACCCCATAATACCCTTAGGGGATCTCAACTCAGGTCAAGCTGGATCCTCACCAGAAAAGAATCAGAAAAGAATTTTAGGACAAACTGGAGTAAAACAAGTTTATTAAGTAGGTAAGATGATAGGAACTAGTACTTTCTTAGATTTAAGCATGGGCATGGGGGAGGGACAAAAAGAGACCTACCTTTTAGGAAAAAAGAACACATCTAAAACATAGGTATGGGGCTTCTCAAGAGAGCCATGCTTAGTTTTCTTTACAGTGGCTATGTGTATTCATGGTGCTGCCATTTTAAAAGTTTTAGTGTTTAAAGGGTATGATTCATTACAAAGCTTAAAGGTGAACAAAGTTTAAAAGTGAAGTTTTTGAGATAAGTGAGAATATATGAGCTGACTTACTTATATTACTTAATTTTCTTTTGGAATAGTATAGTGTGACTTTATGTTTGCATTGCTTAGATTTGGGAATGAGAGGAATATCAGCCCAGTTAACTCTCGGGCCATAAACATTCTCATCCTCACTACTGTAGATGTTTGTTTGAGCATCCTTGTTTGAGATGTCTTTAGAACTATATTGTCTTTGCAGGGAGTGTTTTTGTCGGTTTTTTGAGACAGGATTTGTGTAGCCCTGGCTGTCCTGGAATTCAGCAGTTCTGTTGACCAGACTGACCCTAAATTCATAGAAATCCTTCTTCCTCTGCTCCCTGAGCACTGGAATTAAAGGTGTGTGCCACGACACCTGGCTCTTTGCCAGCAGTTTTGATTTTTGTCATTTGTATTGAAGTTTCTTGATTCTCAGCTGCGAGGAAATGCAAACTAGGTCTTAGAGGGAGGGACCCATTTCCCTTCCCACAGTCCTTCATTTTTTCCCCCTGACTGAAGGGCATTCTATTCAGCTGTGAGCAGCTTCTGCCTCCCAGAGGGCCTGGCTACCTTCACATAGACTACCTCAGAAGCAAGACTTGTAAGACTGTCTTCGGGTACCAAAACCATCTTTTTTCATAAGCCTTTGAAGCTCTGGTTTTACAACTTGACCTTAAACAAGCACATGCTACTGACCAGCTAGGCTGGGGCTACTTTGTGCTTCATTATACTTTTAGTGGTTTCTGAAATGTACGGATTTGCATAGGGACATATGTTTTATTTTCAAGAATAAAGTCAGCTGGTGTCTCTAAGAGGATCACTTGTCATAACTGGAGCTGGTTACAGCATAACAACCTATTCTTTGTTGAGTTGATTTAGGCCAGCCAAGACCTCAGAGAGAAGCACCAAGGCCTGTGTGGCTGGACATGACCTTCTGCTTCTGTAATGCTGTGTTTCCTACAGAAGTCTAGGAAGAAGCAGTATGGATGACTCTGGGGAAATGGACGAAAAGTTCTCCAAGGCCATCGGCTTTCCACAGGAGTCAGTTAGCCGAGTCTCAGAGACGGAGTCCCTGGATGGAAACTCGCCAAAAAGGGTCAGTATATGCTGTTCCCAAAAAAACTACACCAGAGACTGATATGTGGTAATCATAACAGGAGAGCCAGTAAAACACGCAATGCATTCAAAGCGTTGGGAAGCTTGGGATGTCCGGCTGCTGCTCTATATTCGGAAGAGTGTACGCTTCTATGAAGCAGAGGTTGTGTGGGAAAGTATGGTGTTCTTCAAAGACGACTATGGCTCAGAGCATCCATCAGGTCCCTGCCAGCATAGAGTAAGACAGCAGTACTGTTAAAAACATAACTAGACACAGCAATCTGTAGCCAGCAGAACTTCCCCGGTGAAGGAATGCACGTGGTGGGGAAAGTCTGGTTCGGATGGGGAGAGATGGACCTTTGAGCACAGTCAGGTCACAGAGAACCTTTCCTTTTTTCTTTTTAGTAGAACTCCTTAAGGTAGCACATTGAAGATGGTAGTCCAGCTAACAACTGGGCTTCTCAGTTAGCTGGGAGCCTCATTGTTTTTCAAGTATCCTAAGTGTATTAGTTTTAAATTGTGTTGAGTTTCCATCACCTGTAGTCATGATTATTACTTTGACTCTTTAAGACAGGCTCTTGCCATGTATCTTAGACTGGCATCAATCCGCGAGCCCCCTTCCTCACTCTCCACAGTGCTAGGGCTGTAGGCACTGCCACCCCACCTGGCTCATTATTGTCTTGTTATTGGATACTCGGTGTGACCCTCTGCCGGTGACAGCCCTTTCAGAGGGCTCCTGTCTTTTTTAAATGGCCAGTAATCTCTCATGCTTTTTGTTTGTTCGTTCATTTTCCTGGCATAGCAGTGTGTCCCATGTGTTTTCTGCCACAGACATGTCATTTATGTGATGAACCATTTTCTTAGTGGAGAACATGGTGTTTAGAGACCATCTTCTAAGCGCTGAGTGCTTCAACACAGCTTTTCTTGTTTGGACCTGCAGCTGGGTTACAGGTTTTTAGAGCAGGATTGGGGCCTCAGAGCCTGCCGCTGTCACTTGCTAATGGTGCGGTACTAAGTAAGCTAACTACTTAAACTTCGCCTTTGTTGTCTCAATTATAAAGTGAGGGTAGAGACTCATAGGATTCCTAAAATAATGATAAATGAAGCTGGGTGGTGCATGCACACACCTTTTATCCCAACACCCCAGAGGCAGAGGCAGGTGGATCTCTATGAGTTCAAGGCCAGCCTGGTCCATAGAGCTAGTTCTATAACAGCCAAGGCTACACAAAGAAACCCTGTCTTGAGAAACCCCCCGAAAAAGAAAAAGAAATGAATTGGTAGCTATGAAGGTACTGAGAACAATTCCTAGCATTCATTAAGTAAGCCTGCATGTGGTTAGCAATGGTTCTTTTTTTTTCTCAGACCCCTCAGGGTGCACCTAGCATCTCCTCTGGGAAATTGTTGGGAAAACACTGACATAGAATTTATTCACATGGAAAGCCCCTGAGTTCTACACTTGTTTTAGACAACCATCCTTCATCATACATCTGCATCAGCCTACTTTCATAAAACTTTTCAAGGAATAGACACCCAGAGATCTACTCATTCAAGAGGGATGCCATTCTGGAAGTTATCTTTGCATGTGAAACAGTCAGGGGAGGTAACAAGCTGGGGGCTTCCTGCAGTCCCCTTATCCATTTGCCAAAGTCCAGCTTTGAGGTGTGGGTTCTCAGGACTCCAGTCATCTTTCAGTCCTTCCTACGTCCCATCTTCAGTGGCTCCTCTTGGGATACTTAGCCTGCCGGTTCTTGCCTCCAGTTCGGTCCCTAAAAGAAGTTGCCTGTTCTCTTCATAGCGAACAGAACATAGGAGTGCAATAGACCCTTGTTGATGTTCAGGACAGAGGTTTTCAAGCCCTGGGAGCTGGGTCTTTTTTCTAAGTCGCATGATGGTGAGATTCTCAGGTCTCAGAGGTCAGCAAATGTCTGTATTTCACTTTGTCTGCTGTTTTTACTTTCATACATTGAAAATAACAAAAGTCAGAAACAACTGTTTTCCAAGTGGAAACATGCTCATTATAAAATTAACATTCCTTATAAAGTACAGGAAAATATCTGAGAAGATAAAAAAATACAACTGCCAACATTTCTTACCTTTCTTTCAGGTATCTATGGTCCTATAATAGGAACTATAACTTAGTTAGCGGAGGAGAAATACATGTGTGGAGCTTTGCTCACCCGTTTGAGTGGCCCTGGGTCTGCTGGGTAATCAAATGGCTTTCTCCTGTGGAACTCCCAAACAGTCCCCTCTTGATTTTAGCTGTATTCTCTGCTTGAAGAGCCAGTTCTCTGGGTAGGGTGGTCTAACTCATTAATGAGTTGTGTCCTGGGTCCCAGTTGCCACCTAGCTTCCTGGTTGGCCAATGGAAACCTGTGTCCTCCCTGGAGCTGAGTCTGTTCAGTGCTAGGTAAGCATCTCCTAGCGCAGAAAGGAAAAGGGCTGGACATATGTTTTGTGTGCTCTTTCATCTGTGTACACACAGTCCAAAAAAGGAATTTTTCTGTATAGTTAATACATATTCTTATTTTACTAATTATAGTTAGTTCTATTTGAGTGACAACACAATACCATTTATATTGAATGTCTATCATTTAATTACTATCAAAATGGCATGTCCTTATTAACATGCCCAGAAAGTATATGTTTCATATTTTGGTATGTATTTTAATTTCTTATCTCTTAGTCTCTCGATAGTAGGACCAGTTTGTTATGAAGTCACTCGCTCCTCCTCCACCGTACTCCTAGGTGACTTCTTTATCTTTTCTTTTTTCTTTCTTTTGGTTTTATCGAGACAGGGTTTCTCTGTATCTTTGGAGCCTGTCCTGAAACTAGCTCCGTAGACCAGGCTGGCTTCGAACTCACAGAGATCCTCCTGCCTCTGCCTCCCGAGTGCTGGGATTAAAGGTGTGCACCACCACCACCACCCTGCTTCCTAGGTGACTCCTCTCTCTCTATTTTCTTTCCATTTCTATTTTAGTTATTGATTTTGAGAGATAGGTGAGAAGTGGGCACCGGCTGAGGAAACAAGTTGGGTTTGGCTTCTCTCCCTTGCCCACCCAAAAGACCTGATTGTTCCTTATTTTTGTCCCCTTTCCTGTCTGCTTCAGACACTCAAATGCTGCCAACTTTCTGTGAATTCCTTCTATATGATATTCTTCATAAATCTGTCGTTCATTACTGCATGAGAACACTTCAGGAGGACATTTATTACCTACTAACTTGTCAAGGGTAGCAGTCAGTCTCAACAGAATGCTGTAAATATTTTTCAAAAAGCAGCATTTCAAGCCTTTACTCTTAGTATTTAATATTAAAGTTCTTACTGTAAGACCTAAGCTTCAAATAAGTTTTTTATTTTTTAACCAAATTGTTTGTCTTTTAGGGATTAGGAAAAGAAGAGCCCCAGAGTGAGAAACATTTGAAAAAAAGCCCTTCACTAGCTTCAGGAAAGAGGTTAAGTAGAGCGCCTTCCAAATCACTGGACTTGAATAAAAATGAGTACCTTTCTCTGGACAAAAGCAGCACTTCAGATTCTGTTGATGAAGGTAAAGAATTCAAACCTCAACAAAATTCCAGGCATGTCTTCTAATGTTTACCCTTGTGTTAGGTGTGTGCAGGGTGGGAATTTGATTGTGGCAGCCTCGCACTAAAGAGACCCAGGAAAGGAATGAGGGTATAGAGAACACAGGAGAACCACTTGCCAGTCTGGCCCATCTTCATTTCTCTCAAAGCCTGGAATTTGAAAGTCTCCACTAGATTGACTTATAATTCCAAACTTTCGGGAATAGTGAGTCAGGGCACAGTGAGATATCTTAGTGCAAGCAATGTTGCGTTCAACCCCCAGTGTCCACAAGACAGACCCAGCTTTGGTGACCGTGGTGGTGGTGAGGGTCTGTATTCCCAACAACAAAGAGGTGGAGACAGGCAGATCCTTGGTCTCACCGGCCAGACAACCTAGCCTAATCAGCAAGCTCCAGGTCTCAGTGAGAGATGAGACCTTGTCTTAAAAAATAAAGGTGAATGTCTCCTGAGGAACCGCACAGAAAGTTGTCCTCTGGACCTCAAAGACTCATGAACACATGTGCACACACACACAAACATACATGGACACACATAAACTAAACTTTTATGCAGTAAAAACAGTGAAAAGCAAGTCTGTTAACAGAAAGTCTCTATACTGTTCCTGCAGACTGACTGGGGTAAGACGTTCCCATTGTCAGTGTGTTTAATCTACCTCTGCTTACCCACAGAGAAAGAAGAAATGGAGAGTTTTGGTTTAAACACATATAGCTAGTTAACTGCACAGAGGTTGGACTGAGGACAAGACCTTGAGTCCTGTTTTTTTTTCACTTAACTAAAGTACTTCCGAAATTATTACTATTATAATTGTTATTGGAGATAGGTTCTCACTGTGTAGTCCTGGGTGGATGGCCTGTGACTTACTCTTTAGTGCTGCTGAAGTCAGAGATCCTCCTGCCTCTGCCTCTGCCACTGCTGGGCTTAAAGTCGTGAGCACTGTCTCCAGGATTTCCCAAATTCTTCTTTCTCTTTCTTCTTTGTAAAAAAGGATACCTGCTGGATGTGGTGGTGTGCAACTGAATCCCAGAACTTGGGAAGTGGAGGCAAGAGAGTCTCTGTGTGTTTGAAGCTAGACTGGTCTACATAATGAGTTTCAGGCACATAGTGACACCCTGCTTCAAACAAACATACATCTTAACAAAGGCTCTGCAAGCCTGACTTTATGCTTCTACACACACACACACACACACACACACACACACACACACACACACACTGTGTATTTAAAAACAAGTAGTCATGGTGGCAGGTACATATTCTGAGATGAATATTAACTTAAATTACTGCGTGGCTTCCAATAGGAAATAAAATGTCTAGAAGCAATTCTTTTTATTTAAAAGATTACTTAGATTATTATTATTTCAATCTGTATCGGTGAAGTTGCATGCTTTCAACTATTGTTAAATTTTAGATTATTTTTGAGAAATATTTTAAAATAACTTTGAAGGCAGACACATGATCACATCCTCATAATTACTTCTGAACTGTCTCTATAGAATAAATCTCCATTGAATTCTTAATTTTTTTTTTTAGACAGGGTTCTCTGTGTAGCCCTGGCTGTCCTGGAACTAGTTCTGTATGCCAGGATGACCTTGAACTCAGAGATCCACTTGCCTCTGCCTCCCAAGTGCTGGGATTAAAGGCTTGGGCCAACACCACCTGGTTCAAATCACTTTTAAAGAACATTCTGTAGTAGATTTTTTTTTTTACAAAGTAAACTGCTAATAATATACTACATGGTTTTTAAAAATAACCTAATGGAGCCAGTGATGTGGCTCTGTGGGCAAAGGTACTTGTCACTAAACCAAATAACTTGAGTTCCGTCCTTGGAATCCACACAATGGAAAGAGAAAACAGACTCCTGCAGGTTGTCCTTTGACCCTACAAGTGTACAATGGCCCATGTGCCCTCCCATAATAAATAAATGAAATGTGAAAAATAAGCCATTTGGTTTTAGAAGACCAATAGATTTAGCTAGACTCTCATGATGTTGAGTAACCAGAATCTTTACTGGGTAGCAAATGTGTTGTACTCTGGCTGTATTTTTATTGTATTCTTTATATTGTTGCACGGGCTCAAGAAAGAGCATCCTTCCTGATATCCCCACAGTAATAAAATTTGGAAAAGAAACAAAGAACAAATCAGAGAGGCCCTTAACACTGATGGTGGCCAAGTTAGAGGATAATCCACTTACGTGTGCAGAGGTAAGAAGGCTGCTGAACGATCTGGAAATGAGGATGGGGGAGATCAGCCATGGAGCAGCAGAAGCTGCAGAGGGTACCTAGGCTTCATAAGACAGGACAGACACGTGCTGAGCCTGCCTGGTGTGCCCCTTCCATGCTTACACGTTATATTAGGCAGCATACTTATATAGTTCCCATGGCTCAGAGAACAACGTAATTCCTTACAGTTTTTAGGGCAAAAGTCATAGGTCAGGCCCAGCAGAGTTGCATTCTGCTGAGGCCACTCTAACTGGCTGTGGATAGCTACCTTCTTGCTCTTTCCACAGAGCATGCTCAGGAGGTGGGGCAGGAGGAAGAAGGAGGCAGGGAATAGTTGAGAATAAAATAACAACAAAAAGATGTTTTATGGCAGGCAAACTTACCGGCAAACCATGCTCCCTACTCTAAGTGCTCATAACCTGTGGTGTGTCATATTAAAAAAAAATGAAGGTCTTTGTCATCAGTACAGTAGGCATGACAGGAATGATGAGTAGCATGGCCTTACTAGGCCTCGTGCTACTACTGTGCTTTAGAATGTGTGGGCACGAATTAGTCATGCGCTGCCTGACTGAACTTGGGCCTCTAGGAAGATCTAGTCTGGCACCGAGTGGCCAAACAGGCCAGTGACAACAAAGCAAGATTCTCTGTCATTAAATCTGCTCTTAAGAATTGCCCTTAAGGGGGCTGGAGAGACCGCTCAGCAGTTAAGAGCACTGCCTGCTCTTCCAAAGGTTCTGAGTTCAATTCCCAGCAACC